>JASDQU010437643.1:65708-76817 GCA_032191745.1 Picea mariana | reverse complement strand
AAATGGGTTGAATATTTTGTTGAAATAGAAAACAATGTGAGATAACCATAACTTGGGTGTTGGTGCATCCAACCAATTGGCTTATATATAGTATCTTATCAATGAAGCATTGGCTCTCATAGCGGAGGTTGATCTTGATGAATGCAATTCTTTTGGACATTCTAGCAATCATAAGAAATCATCTCATAATCATCCTAAACTTCTTGCTATAGTGATTGGAAATGTTATTACTCTTGCATGCAATGCAAATGCATAAAAATAATATGAATTAACAAGTCAAAAAATAGGAAACATTGCTTAGACCATGGGCTCCTAGAAGGGGGAGGACAATATCACCCCTTTGTAAGATAGATAAAACATGTTTTTTTTTGTGATTTTTCAATATTTCAATCTTAGTTAAATTTATTTATTGTAATTATAAAGAGAAGAGTGCTAATGCTCAGAATTCTAGATGCTACAATTCATAGTCAAGATGGTGTGGGTGATATTATGGAAGAAACCAATAGTGATATTATTGAGAATGAAGGGATGAATAGGTTGATCCTTGACATGTTTGTTGCCATGGATGAGAATGCACCTATGAATAATATTTATCAATATATTCATGATGTACCTCTTTTTTTCCTTTTTGTAAATAAAAGTGGATCCTTATATTAATGCCAACTGTAAGCTTACAAAAATTCGTGCATCTTGTCTGCGTACACAAAAATGTTTGCAGCTGAAGGTGGAACTGCTAATGTCTGTAGCTGAAGGTAGGACTTCACAAATCGGGATTTCAAAAAACGGGACTTTGCAAGTGGGGACTTCAAAAAACGAGACTTCACAAATCGGGACTTCGCAAATTCAGGACTTTGGAAGTCAACATGCCCCAATCTTCCAAAACCTGAACCCCAACTCTCCACTGGCCAGATCAACGGTCCAGAAATCTCCGTGATCCAACGGTTCTGAACTTCCCTTCGTGAATCAGGGCTTCATGTTTCAGGATTTTGAAAATTGATTCTTCCCGAGCTCCCAAAACTTGAACCCCGACTCGCTGCTACCGGATCCAATGATCTTGAGCTTTCCTTCGTGAGTTGAGACTTCACGACTTTCGATCTTCTGCGTCGTGATCCAACGGCTACGATCACCCTCTCTCCCGAGCTTCTGATCATTTCTGACTTAGAATATTTCTAAGTGTTCAAGGTGACACCCCGTCCCGATAAGGGTCGTCTAGCTGGGCAAGCTCCTTGTAATGGAGCCAGAGGGGTGAGCTTTGGGACTGCCTGGAATCGTGGAGAATGATCTGCTATGTGGAGTCAACCCTTGCATTAGCCAGTATGTTCACAAATTTGTTTGCACTTAACCGGATGTGTGAGGGGGTTAGAGTTAGAGAGGGTCTGAGAAGTGCTTGGAAGCTGTATAGGGGGCCAAGGAGGCACCAACTGGGGTTGATTTTCCCTGGATCTCTTCCATTTAAGATTTTTGTTGCTAAATCTATTATGATTTTGGAATCTCCTTCAATTATCAGAGAGGTGAGGTTTTGATCCAGAGCCATTTTTACTCCTCTGATAAGACCATGCATTTCTGTTGAATTATTGGTGTCACATCCTAGATTTTCTGCAATGAGGCTATGAATTTGGCCCAAGATGTTTCTTATGACCGCTCCATAGCCTGAGTGTCCTGGATTTCCTTTTGAAGCGCCATCAAAGTTGACTTTATGGAAGCCCGATGGGGGGGAAGCCACTTAGAGGGACTGAGGGATTTTGAATTTAGGGGGGGCTGTTGAGGAGGGATGGAGTGTGAAAACGAGAATCCCCAAGAGTTGAGGAGCGAGAGCTCACTTGGATCAGTGGGGAAGTCTTCTTGGGTCCACAATTATAGCTGAAGAGTTTCCTGGAGATGCAAGTAGATTGTGTTCCAGAGGAGGGTGGGAGGAGAGGGCTAGGAGTGAAATATTCTTCTGTTCCTCTCTTTCCATAGTTGCCAAACTATGAAGCCTGGTAAGAGTTGCCAGGTTCTGTTCAGGATAGGACTTTTGAAGGAACCAAAACCTCAATCCCTGATTATGCTTATGCTGTTGTTTTTAACTCGTTTGGTTCTTCTCATGAGCTAAGTGGTTTGGTTCCAGATGTCCTCACTGAGTGGACAATTGTTTAGGAGGTGCTCCATGGTTTCTACCTGGAGATGGCAGAGATAGAAAATCGAGCGGCCAATGAAACCTCGTCTTTGAATATTGTCCCAGGTTAAGATCTTGTTTTGTATTAGAAGCCAGAGGAATGTAGAGATTTTGGGCCAGCGTTTTGATTTCCCTAATGTTGTCCAGATGCTGTCTTTTTGAATATTTTGGAATTTCTCCGGTAGAGTGTACCCCTCGTTGAGAGTGAAGCTCCCATGAGGTGTGTATCCACATATAAGAATGTCTTGGTCTGTTCTTTTATGGATTCGCCTTTGGGAAGTTGCTTGTTTCTAGTGCTACATGTCACAATCCATTACCACTTGGAGTTCTTGATGGGTTGATTTCTAGTTTCGCCAGGGAGAGTTACTGGGGGTATCTGTCCACAAATCTACCACTTTGAGAGTGGCAAGATACTGAATGTGATTTGCATAGGATTGTAGATTCTCTTCCAATTGTAGGGGTGGCATTTGCTGCCACGAATCCATCCAAAATAGGGCATTCTATTCGTTGTGAATTTCCCAGAAAGCATGTTCTTGTATGAGTGGCCGATTTTTCTAGGTCGCATTCCAGATGTTGTAACCTTGAATTTTCTCCTGCATTCGTATAAGATGGCTTTGATGCATATTTGGGGAATATTTTCATTTCCAGAGTTTGGCCCAAATCTTTGCTGGAGTTTTGAGCCATCTCCACCAAATTCTTGCTCCCATGGTGCTATTTAATTTTCTAGGGTCCCGGAGGCCCAACCCACTGACTTGGGCTTGCAGACCTTGTCCCAACTGACTAGGGACCAATTTTTGTTCGGGTCATGTCCATGCCATAGAAATTTTCTTTGCAGATTCCTTTTTTCTTTATGAAAAAATGGAGGGAAACCAGGGCTTAAAAGAGATAAGCAGGGATGGCTTGAAGGACTGACTTTAAGAGAACGATTCTGGCTGGAAGGTTGAGGGAACGAAAGGTCCAATTGCTAACAAGGTTGGAAATGGAGAGTAGGAGAGAGTTCGAGGAGATGTTTCTGGCTGCTGAGTTAGAAAGAGGGAGTCCCAAGAAGTGAGAGGGAAGAGTGTAGACAGGGGTATTCAGAAGTTGAGAAAGGTGTTGTTGGATTGCTTCACAAGTATTAAAAAAGAAGAGCTGCAACTTGGCCAGATTAAAGGTGGTGTCAGAGGCTTCGTTGAAATCAGAGAGGATGGAACTTAATTTATTTTCTTCTTGTGCAGTGGGGGTGTTCATTAGCAGCGTGTCATCGACAGATTGGTTGTGGGAGGCTGTCGGTTGTAAGCCATGAAGAGGGAGGCCTTGGAGGGATCCCTTTTGAATTGAAGCCTTGATATAACATCCTAGGCCCTCAATCATTATGACAAATAGGAAAGGGGAGAGAGGGTCACCTTTCCTTATTCCTCTTGTGGGGGAGAAGGGTTGAGAGGGGACTCCATTGACGAGGATTGAGAAAAAGGTTGAGGAAATGAGGTTCATTATCCAAGAGATCCAATCCTTGTTGAAATCGAAAGCCGATAGAAGATACTGCCAACTTAATTTGTCAAAATCTTTTGAAAGTTCAAGTTTTAGAAGCATACCTGGAGTACGAGTGCTTTTGAGCGAGTGAATGATTTCATGGACAAGTATGACACTATCCATGATTTGCCTTCCTTTGACGTATCCTGATTGCTCCTTGGAAATGATGAAGGGGAGTATTGGTTTGAGTGTTAGATCTATGACCTTGGAGATGATTTTATAGATCACATTGCAGAGTGTTATGGGTCTGAAATTCTTCGGGTTTGTTACTATTTCTTCTTTGGGTATTAGGGTGAGGAAAGTGGCATTTATTGCTAGAAGAAATTTGCCTGAGCTGCGTGATTCCTCCACCAACTACCACACTTCATCCCTTAACATTGACCAACAAGAGTGGAAGAATTCCATGGTGAAGCCATCTAGGCCTGGAGCCTTGCCTATGGGTAGATATTGAATAGCCTGATCCACTTCTACTTGCGTTATTGGTGTCATGAGAGGCTCATTTTGTTCCTGGGTGATAATAGTTGGGATATTTTGGGTCACCCGCTCAATTTCTGAGGTGAGGTCTGTTATCCCCGATTTCTAGGGATAACCAGGAGATCATGTCTCGAGGCCCACAGGTCCTGGACATGGAGTACCGAGAGTAGGATTGACCTAAGCATGGCCCTGGAGGGCCCATCCTTCGTATTCTTCGCTAGACTTGTCCTGTCAGCAGCAGCAGCTTCCATCACCATCGGCTTGGACTTGCATCAGAGAAGACTCTTTCTCCATGAGGTAATTGGTCCAAGGTATCATGGTATGTGTCATGTTTGATCATTATAACCTTCTTATATATGCATCAGGTTCCTTACATTTCTGATAACTGCTTGGATCTTACACTAATCCACTTGACCATTGTTGGGAAATTAACGGGGTGACCTAGCAAGCTTGTATTTATGGGTTTTGGTTAGCCACCAGGGGGGATTTGCAGAGCCATCGTCCGCTCCCACCATTCTATCATTTTACATCTTATCTCCCACACATCCATCCCATTCCCCTAGTTCGTCCATTAGGATGACCTTTTGAGGGTTACACTTTGTCCTGTGGGAAGAAGGGGCTAAAGGCCTAGGGGGTAAAAGCAGCTGGTAAAAGATAAAAGCCATAAGAAATGAAACCTAGAGATGCTTCGCCCAAGGATCCCCGAGAAGGCAATAAAAGGCCTCTCAATAAGAAACAAAAGGGACCCTAAGAAAAATAACAAAAAAACAAGACCTAACCAAGAGGATGGGAGGTCTCATCACGAGCCGACCCATTATGTTCATAGGTATTTAGTGGTATGACATTGCCATTATTTGGTCACCACGCCAGGGAAATGACCTTTGGTTGCATGGCCAAGGGAAAGGGGGTCTCATCACGAGCCAGCCTTATCATTTCTGCGAAGATACCAGTGGGTAACACTATTAGCTTTGGTCACCACACCAAGGCAGTGTCCTCTGGTCAGACCTTGAAGTAAAAAAGAAAGAAAAGCAATAAATAAAGAATAAAGGCAATAAAGGGGCTTGGAAAAAGTGCATCCATGACGGGTACAGCTCACCTCCTACAAAGGCACCCACGGACAACACCTACCCCTGGTCTTACTATGACTGGACATCCCTAGACCATATCACTTCATGAACATGGTTTGAATGATCCTCTGTGGAAACTTTCCTTTTCTTGTGGATATTAGCCCAATATGTTGTCCTGTTTGTTTCTTCAACTTTGTATAGTAGATATGTGCAATGTCTTTGAGCTCTTAGAAGATATGTTAGGGATTTTATGCATGTATTTGATAAATTTAATGATGAAATATGATTGACATTGCTATGATCCCGAGGACTGATGAGCTCATGGAGGGCGTAGTTTTTGATGTGCAGGACCATACCCGACGAACAGGTGCCAATGGACCGGTACACATGGGGATATGATTAGCTCGGACCTCCATGGGGCTGAAGAGCCCATCAGATGGTTACTGGGATGGCAAAGACAGGACAACGTTGTGATGAGCCACTGCACGAGAAGGAAGAAGGACGTTCCACCCAGGACACTTTGGCAAAGCCCGGCCTAGGGGGGATCACCCACTGTAGATGGGACGTTTGCTTTTGATGGATAGGACGTCACCTGAGAGAGCTGGACGTTGTTTGGAGCATGTGGCAGGGTGCTGAGGTCATTTGGCACATGTGGCAGCTTGGAGGATCCCTAGAAGGGCCAACGTTTGGTTTTCTGGATGCTGAGATTGCCCAAAAAGGGCCAACGTCTCCCTCAGAAGGGCTTGACGTCCCCCTTTTAGCTCATATTATGACATTTTCTAGCAGATTAATGTAAAAACAGTGTAAAATTGTTAGTCAGCCTTGTCGGCTGTTTTAATGACCTAAAATTTAATTAAAAGGTCATTGATTGGTATAAATAGAGGACGTTGCCTCTCATTTTAAATATAACAGAACTCACTCTCTTGTGAGAGATCTACTTTTAGTCTTTTTTCTTGGTATTTTTCTCTTGGAAGTGAGGCGCAACTCTTGTGGAGGATTCTTCTTGGCATTTTTATGGTGTTTCTCACATTGGAAGGTTTACAACTAGGGTATGATGAGCATTCTTCATGATTTGTAAGTGTATTTTTCATGCAAAACTTCTTGAATGAATGGTTGTAGGTTTAATCTCTTACATTTGCTATTACATTGCTATTATATTGCTTAATCTTGAAACCCTAGGTAGCAAGCACACAAGTAAGTCCTTGCTATATGTCCCCATGCTAGAGAAACTTGTTTTAGCCATTGATTAAGGAAGATATAGCCTAGCCATTGCTACACTAATCATCCTTTTTCTGAGTTAGCTTTAAAGTATAAATTGAATAAAGGAGACGTCCTAGGCCTAGTTAATTCTACACCTAGGGTTTTAACCTTTTAGGGTTTGAATAGCCTTGCTCTTGCAACACTTTTCTCCCTTAGATTTGTATTTTGAAGCTATCCGTTTTGCCAAGAATATTTAAAGAAAGAGGAAGGAGCATGAGGCCTTGCTTAAGCAACACCGGAATGAGCCTCCTTCCCTTAGGGTTTTGATTCTAGGGCCCTGCCATTGCAGCACCATAGAACCTAACCTTCTAGTCTTTAAATTTTGATCCTCCCGAGATCTTGCCCTTGCTTTTGACTCCATAATACCCTAAGGCACTGGTTTTTCTCTCCAACGTTGAGATTGTTGTGCCAAAAACAATCTTTCAAAATTCTCAAATTTGAAACCCTAATTAACCCTAACGTCTACTAACCTAGCAATTAATGATGACGTCATGCCTTGTTTGAGCTTTTGGTTGATAGAAAATACCGTGGCTTGGTCATCCATTGATAGACATTGATGTATTGATGATTTTCATTGGCTAAAATTGCAAAACGTTGGCCTCTTTGTGTATTATACTAACCCTAAAGGAAAAGTTGATGTCACCTCTAGCATAGTGACGCAACAACTTATAGTGTGTGAACATTAAATGATATTTAATGCATTGAGTTAATTTAAGGATTGATCATTTCATAGGATGCTATATCATTCTGGTATTTGTTGACAAGTGACTTTATATTGCCATTATTGCAAACATTGACTTCGTCAATATTTACTATTATATGTTCATATACATTGAAATATAGATAGTCATTGGTTTATGAAGTACTAACCACTACTGCATGTATAAGTTTCATTGTTTCCTTGTCTCGCAAGAAGGTACCCTTCCTGTGGTTTTTCTTCATTTGACTATCTTCTTGGTGGTAATCTGTGGAGGGAAAACTTATCTTAAGCCTTTAACCCTTTTCCTTTCAAAACCCCAGATTGCCAGGGACGTCTCCCTTGGGCTTAGCCACCCTAAATAGAAAGAGCCCCCCATTGAGGTGACAGTGGGTGGGGAAGCTCTTGTTACGCCAGTTTGACTCTTACCCTTCAGCTACTTGACCTAAACTACAAACTGAGCGATAACAAGGTCCACCTTTGGTTCTGAGAGGAGATCCCTATAGAATTCTGACAACTCGTGTGATATTTCCTGATGAGTTAACAAGGTGTTTCTTTATGGGTCTTCTAGCTTTGTAATGTGATTGATGAGGCATTTGTGGATCATGGATTGGTGGAAGAATTTGGTGTTTTTCTCTCCCTCGTTGAGCCATTGAACCTGAGATTTCTATCTTCAGAGGATTTCTTCCTGCTTGTATCTTTCTTCCAGTTACCTTTTGATTTCATTCTCCTGCTGCTACTGAGTGATTGTGTGTCTTGAGTGAATGATTTTCCCCTGAAGGTACTCTAGTTTTTGTTCCAACAATTTCCTTTCATGGAAGATGTTCCCGAAGACTTCTTTGTTCCAATTGCGCACTTGTTGTTTAAAGTATTTGAGCTTTTGCTGGAAGCAATACATTTTTGTACCCCTCTGTATTTCAGCTATGCTCCACTAGTGATAAGCTAGCTCCTAGAAGTTTGGATGGGCGAGCCAAAATATTTCAAATCTGAAGGGTTTTAACTTGGGGGTGGCGATAGTGTCAACCCATAGCTGAAATGACTAGTGGTTCGAGCCTGCCTTCGAGAGGATGTTGGAATCTACTAGGGGGCCTTCCAAAAGGAGATTTTTCGAAATCAGAAAGCTATCTAGCCCGCAGGATATTTGTTGGTGACCTGATCTTTTGTTGGTCCAGGTGTAGGTACCATTGCCATTCTCTATGTCTACCAGTCCGAGGTTCTCTATGAGTTCCTAAAATTTTGCGTTGTCCTGCTCCATGCGTTTTTACCCCCCTCTTTTCTCTTCCAGCGTGAGAATCATGTTGCATTCACCCCCTATTATCCATTGTTTTCCCTTAGCAAGAGAACCTAGGTAAGGCATGCTCTGAAGAAAGAGGTCTTTCTCTTGGCTGTTCTGTGGTCCATAAGAGTTTGTGATCATTCCCTCCTTGTCCGAACCTATGGCTTTGTATTGCACTATGATGGTGTTTGGAGAGGAGAAGCCTTGATCTAGGATGACTATAGCAATATTCCATAGGATGGCCAGGCCTCCTAAAGCCCCCTTAGAGTCCGTTTGATAGGAGTCGTAGTTGTGCCAACATCTTTTGAGGATATTTTCTGCAATTTTCCTTGCACATTTTGTCTCTTGTATCAGGAGTATATCAAGGTCTTCTATTTTGATTCAATTTCGGAGAGTCCTTTGCTTGGGTCTTCCATTTAGGCCTATGATATTCCAGGTGAGGATATTCATAGTTAACAATTTGGTGGGTGGGAGAAGGAGCTCTTTGAGATCCTGTGAATCTGTCCCGAGTTGATCATATAGTTTCCTGCCTCCTTTATTAGCCGGTGAGCTGATTTTCTGCCCCTTCGCTTGTTTTATTTTGGGTGTCTTCTTGGATCTAGGTTTGGGTCTATACTGATCCCCAACCTGGATGTAGCCCCTGCTATTGAATCCATAAATACCTTGTGAAGTTTCTTGAGTTGTTCCTTTGGTAAGGTTTGGATATCCTTCTTGTTGAGTGCCTTTTCTAGCATGTTTAGGTTGATTTCTGCTAGGTCATGCTCATCCATTTCCATGACTGTGTCTTCTTCTCTTTCTGGTTCTTTTCTTGAGGCTGGGTGAGTCTGTGGGTCTACTTGGTTTATTGGGGTTTGATGCCCTTGTGACAACTGATCTTCCTTGTGCTTGTTGATATCTTTCCCCACATTCTTGTGGGGTTTTCCCACCTCTTCTACCTCTGGAAGGAAGTTAAGGGCTTCAAATGAGTTGTTATTTGGGTTCTTTTTTCCGTTGACGGTTGTGGGCTTCTTTTGAGCTTGTCTTCTTCAATTTTGAACCTGGGTGAAACCTTCCTTTGGTTTCTTTTCAACTTCCTTCTTGAGGGGAGCATTTAGAGGGAAATATCTAAAAAGGTGCCCATGTTCATGGAATTTTCTACATCCAAAAGGGTTGTGTTCATAGTCTATGGTTTGGGCCCATTCCTCGTCTTGGTATTCTAGGGTAACTGTGCCTGGTAAAGATTGGGAGATGTTCATATAGACACATATCCTTGTGTAAGAGGTGTATTTTCTCTGTTTGGTGGATTCAAAAGATTTTACGTATTTTCCAAGGTGTGTTACCTATGCCCATTAAAATTTCCTCTAACCAAAACTCTTGAGGTAGGGAGTAGAGGCAGATCCATACCGGTGCGTAGGTGAATTTTTCCTTTTCTGGGCAGAAGCGATCTGTCCAGAATCACAAATAAATGCCAACATAGTTGTAGAAATACGCTCCTCCTTCAAAGATCTAGTCCTTGTCCTCTAGGTTGTAGAATATTATTGTAAATAATCCTTTGGATCTTAGTTGGAGCTCATACTCTCCCTTGGGGTTCCACCACGCCTTGATCCAATGAGTTAGGTCCTTTTCTGAGGGCCAAAGACTTGGGAATTTGCCTATGAGGAAATGGTCCCTCATGAACTGTGCGTGCTCCCCTATCCTGGTGGTTTTGATAATGTACTTGGGCGCAATCGGGGCTTGGGGGATACATTTGTCGGGCATCCAGACCCGAGCTGCTTTTGGATGCGAGGACTCTGCATCCATATTCGATTCCTTGCTGCTATCCATTTCTTCTTGCATGTATTGTTCTCGCATGTGCAAAGGCGACTCAACGGACAAAAGACACACTTGGGAGTTCTCTGGGTCATTTGCTGCAGTGTTACGGTAAGAGGGGGCTTTCACCCCCCCTTTTGTTTCCATTTTTCTGTGGCGAACAGAGCAGCGGAGCAGATAGGAGGTCAGAAGTGGTCAGGGTAGGAGGGAATCTAGAGCATGAAAACCCTAAATATTGCAGAGCTCGCTCCCTCACCCTGTCTCCAGAAAACCTTCTTAATTATCATGATGTACCTCTTATTAATAAGGCACAAAATCCCTTAAAAAAAGACTCAAATACAAGTATTCTCGAGCTACTCTTATGTTGTTGGTCAACTTGAAGGTATTGAATGGTATTTCAAACACATATATGACAGATCTTAAGGTATGAAATATTTTTATGTATATAAATATAATTTTTTGTTTTTAAATTCGTGTGATTGTAATATATAGGCCCTTAATATCCACTATTTAGTATATTAATTTATTTTTTCTTGTAAATTGTTAGGTGATATTCTCCTACCACCATCAAATAATTTACCTTGCATATATCGACAATTTTGTGTCATTGTGAATGCTATAGGGTTGGAGTATAACAAAATTGATGCATGTCTTAATAATCATATTATAGGTTATAGACAACATGCATCAAAATTTGAATTCTTAGAATGTGGAATTAGTAGATATCGAATTGATCAGGTAACTAATAAGGTGCCTTGCACAGTTCATCATCATATCCCCATAATTCCACATTTCCAATGATTGTTGAGGTGAAAAATCATAGAACAATTTATGGATTATCGTGAATGGAAGAGAAGTGAAGATGGCGTTATGTGAATGC
>JASDQU010437643.1:29918-56070 GCA_032191745.1 Picea mariana | reverse complement strand
AATATATATCACACTTAACCTCTATAGCCCCTTATTTGCGTAAACCCTAAACCTTAAGAGTTAAAATTCCTAACCCATATAACAAAAAAATAACTAACCATTGTAACTCTTATAAATCCTAATACTATAATCCTTAATATTTATTACTTCTAACCCCTATAACCCTTATAACCTCAAAAACACATAACCAATAAATCTAACATAAATCCCTAACCCTTAACACTAATAACCCATGTAATATCCAACCCTTATAAATCATATCCAATAAAACTTATAACCCATGCAAACCCCTAACCATAATAACCCTTATCCTCAACCCCTATAATACCTTTTAAGATTGTAACCTGTAACATATATAACATCCATCTCTTATAGACTCGAATATAACACTTATAATTAATAACCTCTCTAATCCCTTATGCATACCCTGCATACCCATTAATTCATAAACCCCTAATTTCTAACACTTATGACCCTTACTACCCTTAGTCCTTATAAACTCCATCACCCTAAACATTTACCCATTTTTCTCATTATGCATAACCCATATAACTATTAATACAATTAAAAATTATCCCTTCTAATTCATAACCTCTCTAAACATTAACACCAATAAATCCTAATAACTATAACCAAAATGTCATTTAACTACTGGCATGTTTTGCCACTAATTCCAACAACACTTTAATCCTATAATAATTCCCAGCGATTGGTGCATAGTTAACCCTTGAACCATTTCTCCTTGATCTCAATCCCAACAGACCCTTTTCCTTATCACCCTTAAACATATATTTATATAACCCCTAAAATTATAAACCCTTTCTCTAACACCGAATACCTAATAAATGATACATGTACCCAATAATAAACATACTCTATAATGTCTAACTCTTAATCCCTATAACACATGACTTCTTTCCCTCAATTCTTATAACATTATAACCCCTAAAATAGATCACCTATATCAATTAGATCTTTAACTGCAATAGCCCTTAATCCTTATAATAAGTAAACAATAAGTCTTCTATCCTTTAATCCCTATAATTACAAACCCCTATAAACCATAGCCTCTAACCCTTGTAACCTCTAATTTGTAACTCCTAAACCTTGATCCATATAATAACTAACCCCTATAGCTAGTAACCCATCTAATATCTCAATCATATAACCACTAAAGTCTATAGCCACTATAACTCATAWCCCCTATCCCCCAACCACATTTATAASTAACCTTAAAAACCCCYTATCTACATAAACATTATACCTTAATACTTATATTTATCATAACCATAATGCCTAACCCTTATAAACCCTAAATCCTTTAATCCTATGTTGCAACTTCTATAGCTTCAAACTTGTAGAATCATTAAACCCTTAATCTTATAACCCCCTAAACCTTAATCCCTATCATTCATAATAATTAATCATAATCCTTATAACCTCTAACATTAATAATTTTTAACCATATAAAAAGTCCTAATCTCAAATCCTTAACACATATAATTGCTTATTGCTAACCCGTAATATCTAAATCCTATATTAACTATTAAATCTAACATTTATAATCCCTTATCGACATAACCCCTATCCCCTAATCCCTGTATACCTTGACCCATATAACCCCTAACCCCTAAGCCCTATAACCTCTAACTCCTATAATGTCTATACAACATAGCTTCTATAACCCCTAACACTTAATCTTTATATATATAACCCTTACAACCCAAATACTTAACCATTACAACTACATTAAGCCTAAATTATAAACCCTATAACCCCTAATTTTCACAATAGCCAACTCCTTACCCTATAAACCCTAACCATTCTAACCCATAACCCTTAACTAATATAACTCTTAATCCCTATCCTTATGCTACCCAAATCTTATAACATCTATAATAATTAACAATCAGAGAAAAACTCATTTATTTAGTTATTTGTAAAATTTCTATTTGTATATGAATCTAAATTTTTTGAAATTGTAGAAAACCTAGTTTGTATGTTGAATAAACTTTGGACTCAATAATCCAAAAACTCTCCTTTTGATAACATAAAAAAGAAAGAATCCAAGAAAGCCAAAGTGGCTAAAATAGACAATAAAATCTATTACTTATGCAAATAGCCTAAATAGAATACCATCTCTATTTTATTTTATGAGGCATGGAGACGAAAGGAAAACCCATTGATACGTTGGTATCATTGTGGAGTGTATCTAGTAAGGACAATTCCTATTGATACTAGCTCAATTGACCTCTTCCACCATATTATCAATAGTTTTGATGAAAATACAAATGAATTTTGTATAGCTACTGTACACAAGAGTGTGTTAGCAATTTGTATGATAACACTCCACATGTCATGACTATGTTATGAAAACTATGTTATAATACATAGTGATCATAGGCTTCATTGTTTTCTTTTCAAAAATAGATTTGTAAATTTTTTTTTTTTAACAATTTTTTATTAAAAATATAATTTTTTTTTTAACAATTTTTTACTAAAAATTTATAAAAATAAAAATTTGAATATTTAAAAAAAATATTATCAAAATATCTTATAATTTACATTTTAAAAAGTAATAAAATTTATAAAAGTTTTTATAAATCATGATAAGTTTTTTATAAATTTAGGAAATATGGAAAAAAAACTTCTATATATTCAGAATGAATGGAAAAAAAACTTCTATATATTCAGAATGAAAAACTTCAAAATGAACCTTATGATCTCAACTTAAATAAGTCGCCTTTGTATAAACTTTGCACCTCTCCTCTTTGTTGTGAGGGGAGAAGGGCGTATCAGTAATATCAGTGAACAGAACTCCAGAGTGGGGAGTCCGGCTTGGAACCCACTTTCGTTTTGTTAGTGTTTCCTTTACCAAAACTCCAAACAGGGGAGCAAACCCTTTCCCGATTGATTCTGGTTTATCATCAAAATTATTTGGTACAATAATTCTATCAGCAATGTCTATGATTTTTTTCAAAGACTGTAATTCCGTGCTTCACCAAGAAAATAGATTGAATATTTGTAATTCAGACAAAATGTAAATTCGTTTGAGGAGCTGCCCAATCATATCTGTGGCGGACATAAACACATACATAAAGAGACAGAAGCAGATTGTATTCTTCTGCAGATGGTATAAAAATCAATGACAAATATTTCTTCTTACCCAAAGAATTTCATGCCTTTATTAACCAGCAATCTGAAGCATCTCAACAACATCTTGAGGCCCATGAAAAGAATTGAAGCGCGAATAGAAGAAAAGGGCGTTATTAATGGCCGCCGAATTCTGGTCGTCTGAATCGGAATTGGTGGGGGGCTTGTAATACAAGCGAGCTGTTGGGGGATAGTGCGACTGGAACCTCCCAATAATCCTCATCCCGAAACCGATCACCTCTGTGTATTTCATCACCGTGGAAATAAGATCGCAAGTCTCTACTATTGATTCACAATATTCACCCGGACGAGAAACCACGGATCGAATCCGGTAGACGGAACGCTGCTCTCAAATGAAAAATTGGAGGAATGGCAATGGTGGGTGTTTGATTGTTCATATATTTATATATTGAAAGCGGAGCAGACGAAGAAGAACGAATCAACGCGAGTGGAGGCGTGAGCCGTGTTACAGTCTGTTGGTCGGTGATTCCGTAGAAATGGCTTATTTTCAAAGTCCACGGCAGCTTCAGATTATTGGGAAAGCTATCAAACTGCACGCGGAAGAATTGGAATTGATTACGTAAGAAAGAAATAGTAAGAAGTTGGTGAGTTCATAAGTTGATTGGCGCACGTTTACTTCACCTTTTCCTCCCCGTGAAGGTCGCCTATCATGTGTGCTTGTGTGTGTTTTTTTATTTTCGTGGGTGAAAATTCTATATTTTTTATATTGAAGGATGACCTTTTTTTTATCACCTATCACGTGTGCTTGTGTGTGTTTTTTGATTTTTTGGGGTGAAAATTCTATATTTTTTTATATTGAAGGATGATTTTTTTTTTTTTTAATTAATGGATGACATTCTAATAAATTTGGTGTAAATTGAAACGACTTATTTGCATGTACAAAGATATTAGTGATTTACATTTACATTATTAATAAAATTAGAATTTCACTTTTCTTTTTAATATTCGTCATTTGAACTATAATGTTGAGAAAATGATAAAAAGGATAAATGGAGGGTGGAAAGCTTATTATGGGCTTGAAAAATAAGTGTAAATTGGCATACTAATTGATACTAAAACCAACCAATTGCATGGTCCAAGAAAATGACATCTTTGCATGGACTGGTGCATGTTCCATCTATAGAGACAACACGGTGCATGTTCTATCTATAGAGAACACGACATGGATCAATGGTTTATGGTATTTGGTAAACCTCCTTGTAATAACAAGGAGGTTCCCTTGTATTTTCTTCAGAAATTATGGGAATTTTTTTTTTTTTAAGTAAAAAAGATGGGACCTGTTATATTAGCATAAGCAAAATACAATAACTGTTTGCGATGCCAGCTGTCCCGCCTAAGCAGGAAATAGAGACAGTTGGGCATCCCTTGCCATGTGTTTCCCAGCTAACAAAATTAACAGAGTGTTGTCCTGCCCGAAGGAAACCAGGACTATCACTTATGAAGTTTAAACTGTATGCCATGTACTGGTTATAAGAAAACTAAGAACTAAGTGGACCGAGGCCTAATTCAGAACAAAAAAAACAATTTCTAACCACGAACATCATTGAACCTTTTAGCCTGCGCGCTTGTCCTCGTCCTCGTGCTGTCGCCACCCTGCTGGAAGCGCGTAGGCCTGCGCGCATGTTGGGCATTGCCGCTTTGGAAGAGTTCTGGAGTGAGCCGTGAAGAGCAGGTCGAGCCTTTGGTCAATTCGGGCAAGGCGAAAGACCTGGTCATCCAACAGACTCCTCAGCTCGAAAATGAGAGTGAGGTACCCCGAGTCAGTGAAGAGTGGTTGCTCCTGCCTGTAGCTGTCGACGGATGCTGGGGGAATGGTTTTTGTTGCGTCGAAATGTGTATGCACTTGTTGGTTGTGGGCTTGTGGCACTGCCTCCCTGGGTGAGCTAGGAGGAATCTCCTCTTGTATATAGCAGGTGGTGTAATGCTCCTCTAGGCTGGTGGCTCTGGGACCAAGCGAAATGCTCGTAGACGGAGGCTTGTCTGAACCAAACTCTGAAGATGGATTCCAATTGTCTGGCATCGTGAACAGAGTGTGCTCAGGGAAGCTCTGCAAGTCATCCTCCGGGGTAATTTCTTCCATGTATGCCATTGGAGGCATTCGTGGTTTTGTGCGCCTTCGAATGGCTGCCATTGCTATCGCCCATTCAAATTTCTTTTGTCTCTGGCGTCGAGATTCGGCTGTGTACCAGGCGGCTCCCCTGCGTGGCTTCCCTCTCGCTCTAGGCATGGTGGGGATCCCGGAGATGACCAGGGTTCCTTTCAAATGGGTCGCTCTGCTCCAAAGCTCTAACGGGGACACAGAGTACTTCTCAGGTGTGATGAAATTCTACGATTCCAGTGGAGTGGATGCTGCTAAGGGCAAATGTCGCTCTGCTTTGTCGATTTGGGTGAAAAGGAGGAGGGCTAGCACGACCGCCATAGCCATTAAAACCTGCTGGTGAGTGCGCTGATGTCCAGTACTGTTCCCTTGCGCGAAGGGGCTCATCGCATGAATGTCGTTGCGCTGAGCCATGGAATGTTAAAGGTTGAGGGGATGGTGGCCGATTGATGCATTAATACCGCGTCCTGGCCTGATCCCGCGTGGCTCCATCGCGCAACGTGGCACCCCATCCGGGGCTTGCAGGTCTCTTGTGGCTAAGGTTTGGCACCGAGTGGAGATGTCTAAATCTGCTGAGATATGGGCTCCCCAGCAGAAGTGTTCGACTCCCATTTCGATTGCTTCGTTTGCTAGGCAATCCGCTACCTTGTTTGCATCTCGTTTCACGTGGGAGGGAATGATGTTGAGATGGGGTTGGAGGAGGCGGCTAAAGTCTTCGAGCAATCCAGAGAGTCTCCAACTTGGTGAGATTTTAGCAGGGTTGCGCCTGTGGAGAATCTTGGTGGTTAGCCTGATGATGACTTGTGAGTCCCCCTCCAAGATAATCCTGTGGTAACCTTTGTCCATGGTTGTTTGGAGGCCCCGCAACAGTCCTGTTAGCTCTGCTACATTATTGGTTGTGTCCCCTAGGAAGCCCGCATCCAGGCCAAGGATTTCGCCATTGGAATTTCTGAGCACTGCCCCATATCCTGCTGATCCCGGGTTGCCTTTGGAGGCTCCATCAAAATTTATTTTGATGAAATGTGCTGGAGGGGGAGACCAGCTGGTTGGACTAGTCTGTTGGTGCTTATGGGTCCTTGGTCCCGATTGATTGATTAGAATGGGATGCCATTTTTGAAGAATGCCTTGTTCCTCTAGGTTGCAGCTAAGGTCCTCTTCTGTCCATGATTTACTCCTGATTGTTTCCTTGATTAGTGAGTTGATTTTCTCCCATGTGGCTTTTGGCAGGGATGGTTGGGAGTGGAATATTCTCTTATTTCGTTCCTTCCAAATTTGCCAGAGAATAAATCCCAGCAAAAGCTATCAGATGAGATTCAGTAGAGGGTTGTTGTAGGTGCTGCCGTCCCAATTCTCTATTATGTCGTTGATGCTGCTCCGGTTTTGGTTGGATTTGCGCATTATTTTCACTCCTTGGTCCCAGATTTGTTGGATGTAATGACATCCATTAAAGATGTGTTCTTTAGTTTCCTCCTGTTGATAGTAGAGAACGCAGAGGGATGGTCCGATGAAGCCTCTTTTCCTTAGATTGTCCCAAGTTAAGGCTCTATTGTGCACCACTAGCCACAAGAAGGTGGAGACCTTAGGCCAGAGAGCGGGGTTCCAGACTTTGCTCCAAATGGGCTCCTTGTTTTGACCTGGGTGATTTCCTTGCAGAAAGTAAGCTTCTTTTATTGTGAAGGTGCTAGCTGTGGAGTATCCCCACCTCAGGATGTCCAGTCCCTCTCGTTTGGGTATTTTCTGGCGATTGGCATGAAATTGCCAGCTCTGCAGATTGAGATTTTCTGGGACTCCAAGCTCTTGATTAGAGATCTTCCATTGGTGCCATAGGTGTTGTTGTTCTTGGGGTTTCCAAAGGTTCTTAACCCTTAGGGAGGTTTTCTGATGGAGAGCTCTTTTAAGATTGGATAGCTCCTCCATTTCGTCAAAGGGTTTGAGTTGCTACCATGATTCTTGCCAGAACATGGCACTTTCTCCATCTCATACCTCCCAGAAGGCATGATTTTGAACCAGTGTAAGGTTTTGCCAAGATGTATTCCAGATGTTGGAACCATGTATTCGGTTGTTATGCCGGATTAGCTGGTCCTCTGGTGTGAGGGGGGCATACTTTTGTTTCCACAGTTGTGCCCAGGCAATTGTTGGAGTTTTTAACCATCGCCACCAGATTTTGGCTCCCATTACTTGATCGAGTTTTCCTGGATCCCGAAGTCCCAGTCCTCCTTGGCTTTTTGGCATGCAGAGTCTGTCCCAGTTGACTAGAGCCCATTTCTTGTTGGGTTGGTGACCATGCCAGAGAAAGTTTTGGTGAAGGTTTCTGATGGCTCTGATAACTTGTTTGGGAGCAGCCAAAGCGGTGAAGAGATAGGTGGGTAGGGCTTGCAAAACGGATTTGAGGAGTACCAGCCGAGAAGAAATATTGAGGGGTTTAAAGGTCCAATTGCTTAGCCTATTGGAAATGGAAAGGAGAAGGTTGTCCCAGGAGATGGATCTGGCAGCCGCTCCCGTGAGGGGAACACCGAGATAGTTGGACGGAAGGGAGCTCCTGGGTATCCCAAGAAGTCTGGAAATATGAAGTTGGACAGAGGCCGGAGTATTAAAGAAGTAGAGTTTGGATTTTTCCAAGTTGAGTGACATGTTTTAGGCTTCAGTGAAGTCAGAGAGGATGGAGTTGAGCTTGTTGGCCTCCTTGACCGTGGGGGAATTCAGAAGGAGGGTGTCATCAACAAACTGGCTATGAGAGGGTGCTGGCTGAATATTGTGTAAAGGCAGGCCTTTGAGGGAGTCCTCGGTGACTGCTGCCTTGATGTACCTTCCCAGGCCTTCCGACAAAAGTACAAACAGGAAGGGAGAGAGAGGGTCCCCTTGTCTGATGCCTCTGGATGGTGAGAAAGGTTGGGAAGGGACACCGTTTACCAGAATGGAGAAGAAGGCTGAGGAGGTGAGATTTAGGACCCAATTTACCCAACATTGATCAAAACCAAAAGAATCTAAGACATCTCTAAGATATTGCCCGCTGGCTCGATCGAAAGCTTTTGAAAGATCAAGTTTGATTAGCATACCTGGAGTTCTTGAAGTCTTGAGGGAGTAGATGATCTCGTGAGCTAGGATGACATTATCCATGATTTGTCTTCCTTCTACATACCCTGCCTGTTCCTTGGAAATGATAAGTGGCAGAATAGGTTTGAGTCGATTGGCTATTACCTTCGTTATTACTTTGTAGATGACATTGCACAGGGCTATGGGTCTGAACTGTTTAGGGTTTGCGACTCTTTCTTCTTTCAGAATGAGGGTGAGAAAGGTGGCATTGAGAGCTGGTAGGACCAAGCCTGAAGCTCTTGATTCCTCTACCACTTCCCAAACTTCTTTTCTGACCATGTCCCAGCAGTGGTGGAAGAAATCCGTTCTGAATCCATCTGGGCCAGGGGCCTTTCCGGGAGGCATGGTTTTTACTGCTTGATCCACTTCCTCTTGGGTGATGGGTCAAGTTAAAGCTGCATTCTGCTCGGTAGTTACCAATGAAGGTATGTGTTCGGTGACTCTTCGTATGGCTTCCGTTCTATCCTCCTTAGGTTCCGTTAGAAGGTCTTGGTAGTATTTGAGCAGCTCAGCCTCGATTTTGGAGTGTTCCCTGACTGTGTTGCCCTGACTGTCCTCCAAGTGAGTGATCCTGTTGACGTGTCGTCTGTGTATCATAGCTCTATGAAATAATTTTGTATTCTTTTCCCCTTCCTTGAGCCATTGCACTCTGGATTTTTGCTTCCATAGGATTTCCTCTTGCTTCCTTCTCTCTTCTAGTTGTTCTTGGAGCTTCTCCTCCTCCCTCATTAATTTTGTGGTTCTGGATCTGGAAATGAATGTTTTTTGGATCTCCCTCAACCTGCTTTCTATGCTCCGTATACTTTGAAGTATATTTCTAAAGCTTTGTTTGTTCCATTGTTTCAGCATCTGCTTGAAGTTTTTAGGGCGCTGTTGTAATTTATACATGCTGGAACCATGGTCTATTTCTGCCTGCACTCACCAGGATTTGGCTAGCTGTTGAAAATCCGGGTGCGATAGCCATAATTTCTCAAAGCAAAAAGGCTTATACTTGGGTAGCTCTCCTGTATCTAGCTAAAGAGCAAGAGGCCAGTGGTCTGAACCTGCTTTTGGCAGAATGAGGCTTTCCAGATAAGAGCATGTTTCCATTATTTCCTCGGTGACCAGGAAGCGGTCCAGTCAACATGCAATGTGTTGATTTCCAGATCTACGATTGGACCAGGTAAAGGTACCATTGCTATTTTCTATGTCTACTAATTTTAGATGATCAATGAGAGTTTTAAACTTACCACTTTCTTGCTCCAATTTTTTGGTGCCTCCTGTTTTCTCCTCCAGCGTCAAGATCATGTTGAAGTCACCTCCTAAGATCCAGTTTTGAGTTGTTGCCAGAGTCTTGATTAGTTCCAGCCGCTCCATGAATTTGTCTTTGTCCTGATGGTTGTGAGGTCCGTAGACATTAGTGATGGCGCCTTCCTGATTCGAGCCGATGACCTCGAAGTGAGTTATTATTGTGCCTATCGTTGAAAAGGGTTTGCTGATAATGATGTTGGACGGGTTCCATAGGATAGCAAGGCCGCCTGAGGCGCCCGTGGAGTCTGTTGTTATGGAGTTTCATTCTCGCCATATACACTAAAAGATGGTTTCAGCCTTTGCTCCCCCGCATTTGGTTTCCTGTAACATTAGAATATTTGGCTTTTCTGCCTTGATGCAGTCTCGGAGGATCCTTTGCTTGGACCTACCATTGAGTCCTCTAATGTTCCAGGTGATAATCTTCATCATTAAGAGGGTGGTGTTGTGTGGAGGTATCCCTCCGAGAGCTTGTGAATCTGACCTGAATTTATCATGAGGTTGCCCGCTTCCTTGATCAGTTGGTGCGTGGTTTTTTGCCCTCTTCTTTTATTCTCTCGAAGGACTCTTTTCGAGCCCGAGCTTGAGTCCGTTGCTATACCCAAGCATGCTGTGGATCCTGCTGAGGAATTGATAAAATACTTTATGCACCTTGCGCAGTTGTTCTTCAGGGAGGGTCTGTAGGTCCTTTTGATTCAGGGATTCCTCGAGCTTTTCTAGATATATTCCTGCTAGATCTCTATCGTCCAGCAGCATTGGGGTGTCCCCATCCCCGCCTCCTCTTTCTTCTGTGTAGGTTTCACAGCCTTCGGGAGAGGGGGAAGGATTTGGGGCGTCTTTCTGAGGCTGTTGCGAATCCTTGTGTGGGTCATGTATTTCCTCATCTTCTGGCAGCTGATTCAGAATCTCATAAGAGTTTTTGGTTGCGATTTTTTGTCTGGAGTCTGGGATCTGCTTCCTTGGTGGGTTTCTCTTTTTTGATGCGACTGTGGTGAATCCATCCTTCTGTGTGGTGTCATTTGCTCTGGTGGCTTGTTTGATAAGAGTGCAGTCTCGATAGAGGTGGCTGTGCTCGTGGCATCTTCTGCATCTAAAGGGGATGTGCTCGTAGTCCAGAGTTTGTTGTCAGTCCTCATCCTAGTATTCAAGGGTCACCGCTCCAGGGAGTGCTTTGGATATGTTCATGTAGACACAGATTCTGGCGTATGAGGTATATTTTCGATGTTTTGTGGCCTCTGAAGCTTTGACATATTGCCCTAGGGTGTTCCCTATGCCCATTAAAATCTCTTCCAGCCAGAACTCTTGCGGCAATGAGTATAGACAGATCCATACAGGGGCCATGGTGAAGTCTTCTTTATCCGGGCTAAATCTTTCAGTCCAGAAGTGTAAGAACAGCCCTGCTGAGTTGTAGAAGTACGACCCATTTCCAAATATCCTGTCCTTGTCCTCTAGATTGTATAGAATGATTGTGAAGAAGCCTTTGGAGTTGAGTTGGACCTCATAATCTCCTTTGGGATTCCACCAGTGCTTGATCCATTTGTTGAGGTCCCTCTCTGCTGGCCAGAGTCCCAGGAACTTACCGATAAGGGCATGCTCTCTCATGAATTGTGTGTGCTCTCCTACCCTAGTTGAGCCGATAAGGTATCGCGACGTTTTCTCCATTTGTGGAATGCATTTTCCCGTCTCCCATCCCCGAGGTGGCTTTGGTTGGGAGATTCCGGCTTCTGTCTCCATTTCCTTTCTAAGGCCTTGTTCCCTGGCTAAGAGCTGCTCGCGTATCTGCAGTGGCGGCTCGAATGTGGGGCACTTCGCTCTGGTGCCGGATCGGTTGTTGGCTGCGACATTACGATATGAGGGGGGTTTGCCCCCCTCTTCTGTGCCCATTCCGGTGTATCAGTGGGGGATGAATGGTCATGATCGTTGCTGATGAGTCTCCACGTGGGGGTTTTGCGTCTGATCAGCGGCAGTCTGCACCACGAAGGGATTAGGGTTTCCTCAGGGCTCCGCTGCCCATTATCCTTCTATCTTTCTTGAAATTATGGGAAAATTTAATATTGGGGTCTTCATGTCAATTATTTTGACATTGGTTAATTCCATGGTGTAGTGTACTCAATAGATCTAAAAATAGAAGATAGAAGATAAACCATTAACTTCATAAATAAACCAAATCATTCAAACCATAAACAACAAATGAGTGAACACAAGAACATAGAGAAAACCATTGAGGTGGGGTAACAACATTAAATATTCTTTAAGGAAGGAAATCACTCTACACGCAATGGTTGCTACAATTACAAAATACTTCACAATACATTTTATTACATTGCTTCTATTTCTTTATATAGTTATGTCTGATCTCCTAGGAACTTTTTAATGAAGGAACCTTGTAGGTGGAACCTTCTAGTAAGCCTTCTTACAATTATTTCTTTTACACTATGACACTTATGTGTAATTATTACCCTTGTATACCTGCATAGTTACCCCATATTATCCCTCATACGTACACAACATTCCATCCCCCTTCCCATGTTTCATCCTAGAAACATGAGGAGAAGCCATACAATATGATCGGCTAAGCAATGTAGTCAACTGGTACCAAGTATGTGCCTCCATCCATCCCAGTGAAATGTGAAGATGGGATCCAATTGCTTCCTTACCACCTTGATATTGATTTCAGTTGCAGCTCCTTTGGTGCCATGTTGTTATGCTACTATGATATCTACATGCATTGCTTTTACTCCTCCATGTGCCACCATACAAGTTGCCTTTCCAGTTCCATGTTAGCCCATAAGTTTGTTGATGCTCATGCCCTTGCCTTGATTACTAATGTTTCTCTGAGTGGCATCTCAACCTTGAGAATCGATACCATTACAGACATAAACATTAAAATTGACCCTTAAATCGAAAAGTGATGTTGCCTAGTGGCATCAGTTTTTTTTGTAATTAAAATTATGACCTAATTGAAATCATGGCTTAGATGACTTCTACCATCATAGATAAAAGCCTAAAAAATGATTTCTAAATAATTACTTCAATTTTTTTTATTAAATTAATTTTAATTTTTATAAAAAATAAATAAATGGAAAATAAAATAACTCTCCAAACATGTTTTTAAAAAAATAATTCATTCCAATTAAAAAAAAAAAAAAATTTAAAAAAAATTGCATTTAAAAAATTGAATTGTTTTTAAAAACTCAATTTTTTTTTTAATTTAAAAAAAATATTTCTAAAAAAATAAATATTTAATATTTAAAAAATAAAAATAAATAAATAAAAACAATAAAAATTCACCCAAAATACCAAAAAAACATAATTTTTTTTTTAAATACGAAAATTCCAAAAAATAAAATATTTTTTAAAAAATGTATAACGTACCAATTAAATTAAACATTAATTAAGAAAAAAAATTATAAAAAATTGGGGAGGGGGTGATGCTAGGTATAGGTATCGCCCCCTTCTCCCCCATAACCTCATGAAATTCCTAATTTATTATTATTATTTTTCTTAATTAATGTATTTCTTTCCCATTTTTTATTTTTATTTTTTTCTTAATTAATGTATTTAATGTGTAGGTTATACCTATATTTATTTATTTTTTGTATTTTTGTATTTAAAAAAAATGTGTTTTTTTGTATTTTGGGTGAATTTTTGTTGTTTTTTTATTTATTGTTTTAAATTCTTTTTATTGATGATGATGATAATTAACGTCCATTAAGACCGAATTGGTCTATCAAACCTTAAGAGGGTAAGTGATTACTTACGATTCTTTACAATTTTGTTTTTGTACTCGAAACACATTAAGAGAAGCTTTCCAAGATCACCATACTTTTGTTGAGTTAAGAGGTTAGAAAGATTGGTAGCGTGACAAATATTTTGAAAATGAGATCTAATATGGGTATAGATTGGACAATCTAAGAGAAAGTGATTTTCATCTTCAACCTTCTTAGTTTCACAAAGGTGACACACTCTTTCATCCCATGGTGTTTTAGGAATTGACCAAAACCCAATTTCACTATGGAGCTTGTGAGAGTTTGTTCTCATCTTAGCAATGTTTATTTTTTTCTTTACACTTTGCAAAACAAATAGATAATTTTGATCTTCTAGATTAGGGTTGATTACATCCTTATACTACCTTAATTTTTTTTTTCCTCTAACTCTTTATCACACCACATTTTCTCCTTAAATTTTGATTTGATGATTTTTTTAATAGTATCTTTATTCTGCAAAATGGTGTCTTCCATGATTCCCCAATAGTTTAGCCAAGACCAGGCATCTTTATACCATCCTCGCTTGAGTCGATGGTGGTTATGACTAGATTTTGAAGTAATTTTAGGAAGCCTCTTGTCTTCCATGTTGTTCAACTTGTTCTTATACATTAGGTATCTAGTCATATCCATGCTCTCAATGGGGGCTTGTTTCTAAGAGGAGGATGGGATATGGCATATTTCATTTAATTTTGAGATTATAGGTTATAAAATTATTTTGTATTTGCTCTATCTTTCTCCAGGATTCACGAGAGATACTACATCCCTGAACTTCACTTCCATAAAGAATAACATGAATAACAAGAGTCTCAAAGAGGAATTTATTATTATCCCAACTCCAAAGATCAGTTGATTTACAATTGTTTTCAAGCCCATAATAAGCTTTCCATCTCCCACTAATCCTTTTCTCAATGCTATAATTCCAATTGAGCTTGTGGTGAATATCAATTCCAAGATATTTGTATGAAGTCACTTCCTCCAATTTGTTGTTTTCATATACAAAGGTATCATAAGTGATCGTATTGGATTTCATAATCATGACCTTAGTCTTATCAGTATTAACAATTATACCCATATTGGAGAAAAAATCCTTGAGGATTCTTAGTTGGTTTTCAAAATCATGGGGACTCCTTTCCATAAGAATGATATCATTTGCATAAAGAAGAAGATTGATGACTGTACCAGTGAGAGTAGGGTCGACACGACCTACTTTTTCCAAGTAATCTTCTAACTTGTCAATGTATATGCCAAAAAGGGTAGGGGAAAAGGAACAACCTTGTTTGACTCCAATATTGCAGTTAATCTCTTTTGACTAGCCCTCAATGTTTTTTAACTTAGCAATAACGTTCACATACATCCTTATTACAACATCCCTCAACTCGAGAGGCACTTTTATCTTTTCCAACCTATTCCAAAGGTTTTTCCTAGGAACCATGTCAAAAGCTTTTCTAAATTCAACAAAACAACAAAAAATATTGGTTTTAGTATTGCAAAACTCCTCTGCAATGATCCTGAAGGTAACAAGATGGTCCACAGTTGAATGATATCTCCTAAACCTGGCCTGGCCTTTAGCTCTTTTACCGTGACTTTCTAGCCAAAGGCTAATCTTCTTTTCCAAAATAATTCCATAAAGCTTGGCTAAAATCGGGCTAATCATAATGGTCCTATAATTAGAGGAAATGTTTCTATCCCCATTTTTAAAAATAGGAACAATGAGGCTTTGCGTCCAGGGTTTAGGGAAGCCCTAGACGCAAAGCCTCATTGTTCCTATTAAATTCTTTTTGTTTAAAAACTCTTTTAAATTTTTTTATGGTATTAAAAAAAATCAATTTTTTTAATGTTAATTTTTTTCTTAAACTTTTTCTTAAAAGTTTTTTTTTTTTAAATTTGGATTATGATTTTTTTTTTTATAAAAAAATGCATTTTTTGTTTTTTGTTTTTTTTTTTTAAAAGAACATGTTTGTGGAGTTTTTTTTCTTTTCCATTTATTTATTTTTTATAAAAAAATAATAATAATTTAATAAATTATTTTTGAAGTAACTATTTTTGAGTCTTTTTTAGGCTTTGATCTGTGATGATAGAAGTCGTCTAGGCCACAATTTCAATTAGGTCGTAATTTTAACTACTTATATTTGAAAAAACAAAAAAAACGAAAAAAAAAAAACGATGCTACTAGGTAATATCACTTTTCGATTTAAGGGTCAATTTTAAGGTTTATGTCCATAACGGTATCAATTTTCAAGGTTGCGATTTCAAACAAGTCAGAATTTTAACCATCCCCCAAAAAGGGTGCTATCGGTAGCGCCACTTTTCGATTTGGGAGTAAAAATTCAACCTCTAAAAATACGAGAACTCTGGAGAGTTCTCATTAAGTTGGTAACTTTGTTATTTCCCTTTGAAAATTCAAAAATCTTATTTTATTATTTTATTATTTTCCTTCAGAGGCCCATTTTAAATCTCCAAATTTCTGTAACGGTCCTCCTTTTCCAAAATATTCATTGGGTTAGATTCTTTGAATTAGAGCCCTTAAATGAAATAATCAAGGATTTCCTGCTTAGGATTTTAAGATCAAAATTATGTCTTTCAAAGATCATAGTACACCCAAATAATCATTGGGTCATTGAATATGTTAACTAACTTTGGGATTTTACTCACGCCCTTAATTTTCTTCTCTAAAGAATATGGGTATGTTGCACAACATAAGGTTATGCAAAGAGTTGATTAGAAGGATTTGAAAAAAATCAACATAACAAACTTTACTTATTGGTCGCAGTTTGATATTATAAACTATGTAGGTTGCAATATGAGACACAAGTTCTTCAGACGATGAAAGAGAAGTTGATTCCATATATCAACCACCTCAAAAGACACCATGCAAACAATCCTAAGAGTCATTCTTCCAATCAAGGCTACATTTAGATAGATGTGCATCTCCCAATAATATCTAGATTCTGACCTCTTATGCCTTGTACAACATTCTCAATCACTAGATTATTATTTCAGATTGTAAGAAATATTGTGAATTTTTAGACAACAATTTGATGTTATCATAATGACCCTTGAGTTCCAACCTCTAATAGATTCATATGTTTAGGGTAAGATGAAAGTTTACCCATAACGTAATCCCATAAGAGGGTTGCATTTTATCATTCTTAAATATATCAAGTAATAAAAACTCCATTCAAAGCACATGCTTGCAATAGACGGAGCAAGTCATCCTTGTCCCTTTGTTGATGAAGGATCCTTGTTACACTACAAAAAAATTGGATTTGGTCTCATGGTTTGAATCATTGCATGATTAAGAACCCTTGTAACTACACTCATATAATGTCGCAGTTGTATGTGATTCCTTCATTGATAAATTCTTTGGACTCATACATTGGTTTTGTAAAAATGAAAATACTTTAACGATAATATTTGTAGGAATTGGGATTAACTCATTCTTGTTTGCATTAGCACTATTTTGGGCACCAAATCTATAGTGGAATCTTCTATTTGATCATACTCCTTTTTATGTTAAATATGAATGGTCAATTATTAAAGACCCGTCACAAAATCCCTTTTTCCCAAACATATAGACTTGATATAGGCTTTAAGGAAAATGGGATCCATGTTCCCATGTTTGAGGAAACTCTTTAGATCAAATGTGGTAGTTTGAGAGTTGGCCAAGTATTGAGATCTGTTAAAAATGATAGGAAGTTAGGTTTTTCATTTTTTCTATGGGTTAGGCAACAACCTAGTTATATACACAATTGAAATACTTTGGGTGTGATGATTCATATTCTCATCCATGGAAGGTGTGAAGTAGATAAACTAATGAAAGCATTGAAAATGCTGGAAAAAATGACCTAGGAAGGAATTCAACCTATTTTGGGTGCACATCCATTCATGAGACCCTTTGTACAAAAAAACTTGGTGGAAATAGCCAACGAGCTTTTTAATCATATGAAAACTAATATTATTTACAATCTTAGAGAAACAAAAGAAGCAATTGTTACTTCGGAAAGTATTTCTATATTGAATGAAGTCACTCTAACTCTTGATTCTATCATGTGAAATTGTTTGATTGTTAGCTTCTACACATCAGGCCCAAGTAGCTGATGCCTCTGAACTATTGGAGAAAATGGTTAGAAAGGATTTCACTCCCTATACAAAGACACTAGTTTTTTTCACACAACTTTGCAAAAGAAGAAAGGCAAGAGAAGCTTTTGAGCTATATAATAATGTTGCAACTACTACCTTCTTCCCTACCCTATAGATACATGACAAGTTGATTGTGAAATTACAAATTATTGATGCTTTGACTTTAAATATAGACAATTACACCCTATATGGTGAGTGAGTATAGGAGGTTTTTGACATCCAGTGTCTCCAGGGATACCATCATATGATTGAGGCTAGGGCTACCCTGTTTAGGTGGCATGGGTGATAGCTATTGTGACCATGCTTTCATGGCTTAGCCCTTGTTTGCAAAGTTTGGACATGAAAATGAAAATGGTTAACCTAGGTTCAATACTTAGCCTTTGTACTTTAGTAAACAAAGGTTTTTATTTAAAATGCAATTGGTTATTATGAATTCACTCTTAGCCCATATAAAGTAAATTCTGTAATTTGGCATCACTTGTTATACCAATATTTGTAAGAGAAAAGGTATAATTTTTGAAATTTACTATTGTAAGGGTCTATAAACAACATTAGAGAAATTTTTAGGTCTAAAATGGGTTTCCTATGGAAAATAATACAATAATAGTTATGAATTTTTAAAGGGAAAGAAAGAAAATTGTTTTTTTTTTTAAATCATATTTTCAACTTGTCTCCTTATAGATTTATTCAAATTTCAAGTGTAGACACTCGTTGAATGTGGAATTAAATTCACATCCAACGAGTACCCACTCCGGTTACTTTTGGTGAACCCAAAGTGAGATAAACTGGAAATACATGAAAACATATTTCTTTGTAAAGAATACATCAAAAAAATTATTTTTTTCTTTCTCTCCAAAACTATTTACCCTTATGGTTGACATCATCAACTTGAATCATATTGGTTGTTTTAAAGTCGATGTTGATAGCACATTTTTTCTTTTGAGGCCCATTTTTTACCTCAAAAATTCTCTAATGCTAGGTTCATTACATTTATTTAATCCAAATTTCACTAACAGAGAGGGGGACATGATGTAGGTTCTGGTGTCTCTAGGGATACCGACAGATGGTCATGTATAGGGATACCAAGTTTCGGTAGCATGGGTTATAACTATGGTGGCCATGCTTTCATGGCTTAACCTTTGTTTGTAGAGTTCAAATGCCAAAATGAAGATGGTTAACCTAGATTGAATACTTGACCTTTGCACTCTAGTAAATGATGGTTTTTGGGTAAAATGCAATTGGTTATTATGAACTCCTACTTATTTATTCTATGGTTCATATAATATTTCCAAGATTCTGGGTAGATTCCTATGATTTTCATTTGCATTAAAAAGGCTCTAAATTATTTGCTTAAGGTTATTACCACGATTACAACTGTATAATGTCTCTCTAGTTTCAGGTTGATGAGGATATTTGAATCATGAACTTATAAAATTTTGTAATACTAAAACACACATAGACACACATATAAAAGGAATCCATGCAAGTTACTTTTGGTTTCATGAGTAATTTTCAGTTAAGTTTATTTAAATTAATTGTTTTCTTAGGGTTACATGATTTGATTTTGTTCTTTTTGACTACATTCTTTGATCATATTTTGGACTTCAAAACTTTCATTACAGTAAGAGAAATCAATAGAAAATGGGAATAATTAATTCTTCAAATCTTTGACATAAATTATCGAGTACACTATCCCAATCGAAGTAGTTTGTAATTTGGAATTCTTTCTTTGGCAATATTTGTAAGAGAAAAGGTATGGTTTTTGAAAGTTATTTCATTTCTATTTTAAGCTTAGTATGTAAGGTTTTGAAAAATGTTTATCTGTATATTTTGCAGGGTATTCCTATTGATTCCCATCCTTCTAAACTTGTTTGTAGCATGGTTTGTAAGAGGCTAGTTTCTAACTTCCATTATTTTTCTTGGTCTTTTCAAACTTGTGTTGATTTCTTTCTACTATAGACTTGATTGATGCATTTGCAACATTGCTTTTGTGACAGGTCACACCAATAATTACTCATAGCTTAAGCACACATGTAAATATGACACCTTTTTCATTTAGTCATATCATGTCTATGTGCTTGTATGGTTTATCCCTTTGATGGGAAGGACGTGTATTTGTGGAAAGGGTATAATCACATATTCCTATTGATAGTTGGTTTTAAGTTTTGACCTTTTGTAAAAAAAGATGCTATAATCATAGCTATATAATTGAATTTATATTTTGTATTATTTTTGAAATTCACTTTGCTCTATCAATTGTTTGGCAGGAAGCTCTACAAAAATCACATTGAAGGAAGCATTCTAGAAGAATTTGGCAATCTAAAGAGACTTATAATGGTGGGCTTGTATAACAATAACATTATAGGTGAAATTCCTCAATCATTGTGGAATTTGAAGTCACTTGTATTTTTGTAAGCCTTCTTTCTATTATGTCTACATGGTCATGATGGAAACATCCAAAGTGGGATTATAATTTAGAAATGTTGTCTTAGATCACAAATTGAAGTTCTCCTAGATTGTCGAATGAAAGCCACAAATGTCATGATTGTTGGTAAAGTTGTTGTTGTGTGTGGATTCTATAAAGTTCTAGAAAATCAACTTCTATTGTAAGGTGTATCAAGTGGGTCGTAATTTATAATGATGGTGAATGTAGATCACTCACAGATTGAAGGAAGTCTAGAAAAAATTCTATAGAGAGTAACTACGTTTCCACTACTATTTATGATCAATCACATTAGTTACATATTGGATATAGAACCAATATTAACAAGGATTAAAATTTGATTGCCATTTTTTGAATATGGTACTTATAGAGTATACCCAAAAGTGCAAATGTGGATCTTTGAGCTATTTGAGTTTTGGACATTATAAGATTGTGTTCATTGAGCTAGTTTAAATTTAAGAATAACGAACTTTGTTGTAGAGGTTGTTTTAAGTTTTTATTTCATTATGTCTGCAACAATTGAGACTACAAAGAAGGGGTGATTATTGATAGAGCTAATCCAATAGGATGAAGAAGAAACAATTACCCTAAAAAATGTAGCTATCATGAGATCTAAATAGGCAAATGCAATATTTGTATATTTGAATTTGAGAGTGATAATTCAAACTCCAAATACAAAATTGATTAAGTAGGCAAAGTGTATGAAAGCATTGTACATCCTAGGAATCGACTTAATAATTATAACGACTCGATGTTGCATATCAAAGAAAGCCAACATCTGCTGGGTGAAGCTAGTATAGATTCAAACCTATATCATAGGTAATTATAGAATTTTACACCTAATCATATACAAAAGTAGTTTGGTACCAATTTTTTGTATCAATTTTCATGTTATATGATTATGCATCTTTGAGGCATCAATTTTTAGATATCGATCATAAGGAATATCCCCCCCCCCTTTCAGTGCCTAAAAAAAATCAAGGTAATGGGTCAAGCTTTGTCCACAACTAGAGAACAATTATATGATTGTGCTATTGTAACCAAAAAGTTGTGAGCCATGCTTCAATATGTAGAGAAACATGTAAGAACATTAAAAAATCAAAGCACTTGTTTAAGTTAGTTGGTAGCAAACACAATTCCAAAGGGCATGCATTATTTTTCAATGTGATTGATCATTGAATATCACATGCCTCCACCTGACAAGGAAGAATTTCTTGACATGGAGAAGTTGGAGGACCCTAGCCTCCATCATTATGCATTATTTTCTAAGAATGTGCTACCTACCTCTATCGTGGTTAATTCAACCATATTGAATGCCAAGGTATGAAGCTAACTCCACTGTCATGGTTTCTATTTTATTTTAGGAATCGACAATTTTTTCAATCTCATTCAACACATTCCTTTGCTTATGTCAGGAACCTACAAAGCATGTATTTCATCTTGTAACAAATATCATGAATTTTGGGGCTATGAAGTTGTGTCTTTTAGATAAGCCTATAGGAAAAGCTACAATACATGTTGAAAATGTTGATAATTTCTAATGGTTCAATTCTTCATGTTGTCTAGTTCTTAAGTAGCTTGAGTATGTGGTAATGAAAGAATATTATTTCAAGGCGGATCATCCAATTACTCTAGAAGGATGATTTTCTAATTTGAAATATTGAAAACCAAAATACTTGCCTATGCTAAATAATCTTCACTTTGGTTTAACACAAGTTTACCCTAAGTGTGGTAGTGAAAGAATACTATTTCAAGGCGGATCATCCAACTACTTTGGAATCATGCTTTTCCAATTTGAAATATTGAAAACCAAAATACGTGTCTATGCTAAATATTCTTCACTTTGGCTTACCACAAGTTTACCCTAAGCTAGACAAGATCCTTTTTTTGGATGATGATATCATGGTACAAAACGAGTTTATTGTACTTCGGTCTATTAACCTCCAAGGAAAGGTAAATGGTGTAGCAGAAACTTGTGGTGAGAGTTTCCATTTCTTTGACATATATTTGAACTTTTATAATTCCCACACAGCTCAACACTTTCATCTAAATGCTTGTGGTTGGTCATATGGGATTAATGTTTTTGACCTAAAGGAATGAAAGAAATGTGATATAACTGGGATTTATCACAAGTGGAAAAGTATGGTCAGTTCAATACCAATCTTTGCATCTCATTGTTGCTATATAGAATGTATTTATATCAACATTTATCTCTTTATGTTAAGTTAATGTTTATGAGATTTCCTAATTTCAATTATGAGTCTTGAATTTTGAATCTCTTACATATTTTAGAACAGTGACATGGTATTGTGGAATCTTGAAACATTGCCTTCTGGATTGATCACATTTTACAACTTGACCTTCCCTTTGAATAATTCTTGGCATGTACTGGGCCTAGGATACAACCGACGTGTGGAGTTCTTTTATATTGAAAATTAATTTGTTTGTCACCACAATGGGAAGATGAAGCCTTGGTTAGAGATAACAATGGTCAAATATGTAAATTTGACCATCCATATCTACATCAATGCAATATCAATTAATTGGTGATTAATTTCTATCCTAGTACTTGTTTAATGAAATGAAATTGTATCCCTATTCATTTTGGCCTATATATGTTTCTATGCACTTGTCCATCATAGGTGATGGAAAAATTGAAGCCATATATTTTTTATTTTGAAAGGCAATCACAATCACCTGCCTCTGAATCTACTCCATAATTTCTCCTATCTTAGATGATCTCCATGAGAAGAAAGATTATAACAAGTAAAAGAAGTTCCTTGAGGGAGTTCCCGATAATTTGAGAAATAAATTGAGATGTATGATTCTTCTTGGATTGAAGACTTCCGTTCCATCAAATGGTGAATATACATTTGTTTTCCAAGAGATGAGATTTAAAATCATATAAACTATGAAGATGCAATCAATCTCAAAATGGCTTGATTATTTTTTAACATATAACATCTTTCCAAAGCTACTTTCTAGACATGTTTCCCTACTTACAAAAAAACTCAAGGTTATTATATGATTTAACCTTTGTATTCTAGGTTTAGATTCATAGGTCTTATTTTTTAACATACAACATCTTTCCAAAGCTACTTTCTAGACATGTTTCCCTACTTGCAAAATGCTCAAGGTTGTTATATGATTTAACCTTTGTATTCTAGGTTTAGATTCAGAGGTCTTGATGATTATACTTTGGATAATTTACGTCTTGTAGTCTTGATCCATTCCAAAACTATTTGGAAAGCAAGGTGGCTCAAAATGCTTGTTGGAGCTTTTCTCAACAAAGATCACCTACAATGCATTGGCTACTAATTTGGTACACAAAAGACTTGGAAAGTCTATATGAAGATTTGAGATGCTAAAGAATTTTTCTATGTATTACATACTTTTTTTCAAATATATGCATTATTTATTTGTTAATGCATACTTCAATTTTTGCAAAATTTTTGACTTGACACCATGAATATTAGTAGAAAGTGTGTTATAATCTTCATCTTGAATAACATATGTTGAAAATATGCTTTCTAAACATCAACATTGGTTAATTTTCCCAAAACTATTTTTTTTAATGTTATTTTATACTTTAGTTTTTGTTTGAATAACATTACCTATATATTTTAATTTGCTAATTTCAAACCGTAGAGATTAAACTGCTCACAACCCTTGTTAAGTTGCTTGGCAACTCTCCTTTGTTTATATTTGGCAACTCTCCTTCCTCTATATAAAAATATAACTGTGAAAATTAAACTGCTCACAACCCTTGTAAAGTTATTTTACAAGTCTCCCTTATTTATATAAAAAAAAGGAAAGTAAAGGAATTAATTAAAACAACATGGATGGAATCTCATATGAACTCGGTTGGTTGAAAGTCTTCATAGCTATCGAATTCCACACGGATTAAATGAAATGAATTAAGAGAGGAATCATATTTGATTACGTAACAGAAATCAATAATTACAAGTTGATGAGGTCCATACAACGCAACGATAAAAGATTCAAAAGAGTTGTATACGAAACTTTTCCTTGAAACCTTCAACAGACAATATACCAAGAAAATATTAAAAATAATAATCATTTGAATCTGTTGCTTCACCTGTGCCTTCTTTTCCATTCTGGTTACTAGTGCTCCAAACTACCGCCTTGTTTGGTGTAACCCACGATTTTCTGGGTGATAGTTTGCCGAATCACATTACCTGTGATTTATAATATATGAATAATGTTTTTTACATATAACTTTTGGGAATTTATCTTCTGATTTTTTTTTCATTTTTTTTAACTAGCAGGTTTGATCTGGACTAGATTCAAGATAAGTTTATTGGTTGCCACTATAACCCAAGAGTATATCCAAAAACTGAAGTGTCAAGAAACCAGGGGAGTGGACCTCTATTCCAGATAAAGTATAATTTTGACTTAAAACTACTTTTCTCATGACATTTTATTTTTATTTTTCTCCATTATTTAAATATTATATATCATATATGTTTTTGTTTATTTTTATTGTAAATACAAAGACAACCTATAGACAACATAAAAAATTATTATGAAATTGCATTTTAAATAAAGTCATCAAACTGTTGCATATGGAATACAACACCATTAAAAACATAAGCAGAAAAACACAGATGACTAGTGGTTTGCATATGGTTTGAATTTTGTAAAGCACCAAATAAGAGGTTCCAACTTCTTTCTATGCCTCAATTCCCCCTAGTTCCAATCACTGGACATGAACAATCTGCCAAACACTAAGTAGAATGCATGTAATGATGCCAACATGGCTACAACTTACAATAAAAGAAAAAAAATAGTTCAGATTCAAATTGAATTCACCATTCAAGAATCACTGCTAAATCACCTGGTAGAATTCCAGATATTTTCTTCCATCTCAGTGGTAGCTATCCCAAGATATTTTCTTCCCCTTAGTAGTAGCTACCCAAGCCTCAATCATTATTGCAATCCTTGAATACCATCTTAGATTTTTGAACATTCTGTGTACTTATATTTTAAAAACTGTTAACTAATGGACCAAGTAAAATCTAGACAAATGAATGTAAAACTTGCAGTGTTTTGATTATTACTAAAAATTGTAATTTTATAGTTTTAACTTTTCAAAAATTTGTTTTTATGAAAACTGCACCTATACTCACATGAATTTGCTAACATGGTAAATGTCATATCATGGTTGCCAGTTTCAAATTGCCTATCATTTTGATGGTTTTAGGAATTAAGTGGACGTCATTGAAGTGCAGTTTTTAAAATTATTAGTATATAACTATTAAAAAAAAGAGAAAAGAAGAAAATATTTATCAAATTTAATTATTGATTTTAAAAGTGGTTTACCCTTTTAATCTTATCATAACTAATTAATCTATCAAAAAAATTCAACCTATCAAAAAAATATTTATCAAATTTAATTATTGATTTTAAAAGTGGTTTACCCTTTTAATCTTATCATAACTAATTAATCTATCAAAAAAATTCAACCTATCAAAAAAAATAAAGATAAAAAAATAACAAACATACTTTAACTTTACCAAAAACAACTCAAAATAGGAAAGTAAAACCTTCCCATTGATTTTCGTTTCTCATCAAAATTAGTTAAGAGTCTCAAACAGAGTGAGTAGGTGAAAATTTATGGTCAAGCATTTATCTTATTCATCCTTTACATTGATATTATGGATTATTCCATAGAGTTGGTAGGTCAATAGATCAGAGCTCGTGATTCTGGACAATAAAGTCAAGTGTACAAATCTTAACAATTAAGAATAAACAAATTTATTGATGGTATCCACGAATAGGAGGAAAACTTATTATTTCCTATTACTAGTATAGGAGTTAAATAGCTGCTGGTTAACTTAGAGAGATTGATAAGATGAAACGAATCTTTAAAAGAATATATTAAATTTTATTGTTGATTAACAAATAAACGGTTGGACTTCAAACTCCTGGTTAACGTAGAAAGGTTAATAAGATGAAACGAATCTTTAAAAGAATATATTAAATTTTATTGTTGATTAACAAATAAACGGTTGCGCTTCATTTATATGGTGTTAATATTTTAATTTCTGTTAATCACTTACATGACAATTAGTTCACTATCAAAGTAATTTTTAAATATGATTAGGTAAATGTAAAAAAGTAAACACA
>JASDQU010437643.1:7536-21001 GCA_032191745.1 Picea mariana | reverse complement strand
TTTCATTATTGTTTTAAGCTTAGTATGTAAGGGCTTGGAAAATGATTATCTCTATATTTTGCAGGACATTCATATTGATTCTCATCCTTCTAAACTTGTTTGTAGCATGGCTCGTAAGAGGTTGGTTTCTAACTTCCATTATTTTCTTTGGTATTTTCAAAGTTGTGTTGATTGTTTTCTACTATATACTTGATTGATGCATTTGCAACATTTCTTTTGTGATAAGTCACACCAATAATTACTCATAGCTTAAGCACACATGCAAATATGACACCTTTTTCATTTAGTCATATCATGTGTATGTGCTTGTATGGTTTATCCCTTTGATGGGAAGGACATGTTTTTTGGAAAGGGTATAAGCACATATGCCTATTGAGTAGTTGGTTTTAAGTTTTGACCTTTTGTAATAAAAGGAGGCTATAATCATAGTTATATAATTGAATTTATATTTTATTATTTTTTAAACTCACCTTGTTCTATCAATTGTTTGGCAACCAATTCTACAAAAATCATATTGAAGGAAGCATTCTAAAGGAATTTGGCAATCTAGAAAGCCTTATAATGACGATCTTGTATAACAACTATGTGAAATTCCTCAATCACTGTGGAATTTGAAGTCAATTGTATTTTTGTAAGTTTTCTTTCTATTATGTCTACATGGTCATGATGGAAACATCCAAAGTGGGATTATAATTTAGAAATGTTGTCTTAGATCACAAATTGAAGTTCTCCTAGATGGTCGAACAAAAGCCACATATGTCATGATTGTTGGTAAAGTTATTGTGTGTGTATTCTATAAAGTTTAAAAAAATCAACTTCTATTGTAAGGTGTATTAGGTGGGTCGTAATTTAGAATGACTGTGAATGCAAATCACTCACAGATTGAAGAAAGCCTATCAAAAATTCAATGAAGAGTAACTACATTTCCACTTCTATTTATGATCAATCACATTAGTTACATGTTGGAGATGGAACCAATATTAACAAGGATTAAAAATTGATTGCCATTTTTTGAATATGGTACTTATAGGGTATACCCAAAAGTGCAAATGTAGATCTTTTAGCTATTTGAGTTTTGGACATTATAAGATTGTGTTTATTGAGATAGTTTAAATTTGAATTATCACTCTCAAACTCCAAATACAAAATTGATTAAGCATCAATTTATTATAGGCAAAGTGTATGCAAACATTGTACATCCTAGGAATTGACTTAATAATTATAACGACTTGATGTTGCATATCAAAGAAAGCCAACATGTGTTGGGTGAAGCTAGTCTAGATTCAAACCTATATCATAGGTAATTATAGAATTTTACACCTACTCATATACGAAAGTAGTTTGGTACCAAGTTTTTGTATCAATTTTCATGTTATATGCTTATGCATCTTTAAGGCATCAATTTTTAGATATTGAGCATAAGGACTATTTCCCCTTCTTTCAATGCCTGAATAAAAAACCAAGGTAATGGGTCATGCTTTGTCCACAACTAGAGAACAATTATATGATTGTGCTATTGTAACCAAAATGTTGTGACCCATGCTTCAATATGTAGAGAAACCTATAAGAACATTAAAAAATTAGAGCACTTGTTTAAGTTAGTTGGTAGCCAACACAATTCCAAATGGCATGCACTATGATTGACTACCACATGCTTCCACCTGAAAATGAAGAATTTCTTGACAATGAGAAGTTGGAGGACCCTAGCCTCTATCATTATGCATTATTTTCTAAGAATGTGCTAGCTACCTCTATCATGGTTAATTCAACCATATTGAATGCCAAGGTATGAAGCTAACTTCAATGTTATGGTTTCTATTTTATTTCAGGAATCAACTATTTTTTCAATCTCATTCAACATATTCTTTTGCTTCTGTCAGGAACCTAGAAAGCATGTATTTCATCTTGTAACAAATATCATGAATTTTGGGGCTATGAAGATGTGGCTTTTAGATAACCCTAAAGGAAAAGCTACAATACATGTTGAAAATTTCAAATGGCTCAATTCTTCATGTTGTCTAGTTTTTAAGTAGCTTGAGTAAGTGGCAATGAAAGAATATTATTTGAAGGTGGATCATCCAACTACTCATATATTATACTTTAGTTTGAATGACATTACCCATATATTTTAATTTGCTAATTTTAAATATTAGAGATTAAACTGCTCACAACCCTTGTTAAGTTGCTTTGCAACTTTCCTTTGTTTATATTAAAAAAAATTGAACAATTTATATTAAAAAAAATCTCATTTATCTATATTAAAAAATTACTAATTTCAAACATAAAAGATTAAACTGTTCACATCCCTTGTTAAGTTGCTTCCCAACTCCTTTGTTTATATTAAAAAAAACTCTCCTTTCTTTATATTAAAGAAAAATGAAAATTAAACTACTCACAATTGTGAAGTTACTTTACAACTCTCCCTTATTTATATAAAGGGAATGGAAAAAGAATAAAACAACAGGGATGGAATCTCATATGAACTCGTTTGGTTGAAAGTCTACAGAGCTATCGAATTCCACACGGATTAAATGAAATTAGTTAAGAGAGTAATCATACTTGATTACGTAACAGAAATCAATAATTACAAATTGATTAGGTCCATACAACACAACAACAAAAGAGTTGTATACGACACTTTTCCTTGAAACCTTCAACAGACAATATACCAAGAAAATATTAAAAATAATAATAATTTGAATCCGTTGCGTTACCTGTGCCTTCTTTTCCATTCTGATTACTAGTGCTCCAAACTACAGCCTTGTTTAGTGTAACCCACGATTTTCCGGGTGATAGTTTGTCGAATCACATAACCTATGATTTATAACATATGAATAATGTTTTTTACATATAACTTTTGGGAATTTATTTTCTGATTTATTTATTTATTTTTTAATTATGGAAATTGATAACTAGCAGGTTTGATCTGGGCTAGATTCAAGATAAGTTTATTGGTTGTCACTATAACTCAAGAGTATATCTAAAAACTGAGGCGCAGGTTTGATCTGGGCTAGATTCAAGATAAGTTTATTGGTTGTCACTATAACTCAAGAGTATATCTAAAAACTGAGGCGTCAAAAAGCCAGGAAAGTGAACCTCTATTCTAGATAGGGTATAATTTTGATTTAAAACTACTCTTCTCATGACATTTTATTTTTATTTTTCTCCATTATTTAAATATTATATATCATATGTGTTTTTGTTTATTTTTATTGTAAATACAAAAACAACCCATAAACAACATAAAAAATTATTATGAAATTGCATTTTAAATAACATCATCAAACTATTGCATATGGAATACAACACCATTAAAAACATAAGCAGAAAAACACACATGACTAGTGGCTTGCACAAGGTTTGAATTTTGAAAAGCACCAAATAAGAGGTTCCAACTTCTTTCTATGCCTCAATTCCCCCTAGTCCCAATCACTGGACATGAACAATCTGCCAAACACTAAGTAGAATGCATGCAATGATGCCAACATGGCTACAACTTATAGTAAAAGAAAAAAAAATAGTTCAAATTCAGATTGAATTCACCATTCAAAAATCACTGCTCAGTCACCTGGTAGAATTCCAGATATTTTCTTCCATCTCAGTGGTAACTATCCCAAGATATTTTCTTCCCTCTTAGTAGTAGCTACCCAAGTCTCAATCATTATTGCAATCTTTGGATACCATCTTAGTTTTTTGAACATTCTGTATACTTATATTTTAAAAACTGTTAACTAATGGACCAAGTAAAGTCTAGACAAATAAATGTAAAACTTGCAGTGTTTTGATTATTAGTAAAAATTGTAATTTTATAGTTTTAACTTTTCAAAAATTTGTTTTTATGAAAACTGCATCTATACTCACATGAATTTGCTAACATGGTAAATGTCATATCATGGTTGCCAGTTTCAAATTGCCTATCATTTTGATGGTTTTAGGAATTAAGTGGACGTCATTGAAGTGCACTTTTTAAAATTGTTAATATATAACTATTAAAAAAAAGAAAACAGAAAAATTTTCATCAAATTTAATCATTATTATAGAAGTGGTCTACCCTTTTAATCTTATCATAACTAATCAACCTATAAAAAAAATAACAAACATACTATAACTTTACCAAAAACAACTCAAAATAGGAAAGTAAAACCTTCCCATTGATTTTCGTTTCTCATCAAAATTAGTTAAGAGTCTCAAACAGAATGAGTAGGTGAAAATTTATGGTCAAGCATTTATCTTATTCATCCTTTACATTGATATTATGGATTATTCGAGAGCGTTGGTAGGTCAATAGATCAGAGCTCGTGATTTTGGACAATAAAGTCAAGTGTATAAATCTTAAGAATAAACAAATTTCCAATCAGTCCATTTTGATAGCTGGAAGTTAAAAACAATGGAGCTGTCCAAATCTTTCGTCGATATCAACTTTCAGCATATTCCAAGAACTCAAAATAAAGTAAACTCAAAATAAAGTGGCGGATGCCCTCTCAAAAAAGGTTTTAAAGGAGTCAGTGGGTAGAGTCTCGGTTTTCCATAGAGATGGTGGGATAGAGAGTCCTATCACATCTTTAAACATATTTGAATGATGGGGGTTGCCTTTCTTTTATTGGCTGTTGGGGTTTAATATGGGGGCATTACTTTTTTACTGTTTTTGATTTCCTTTTCTTTCTCGACAAATTCCTGAATGCTTGTCATGATCTCTCCCTATGGGTGGTTTTCAGCACTTCTGCATTTGCTTAGATTGATTGCTATACATTGTAAAAAATTTATACTTCACTTGGAAAAAAGAATAAACAAATTTCTTGATGGTATCGACGAATAGGAGGAAAACTTATTATTTCCTATTAAAATATTTCATCGTGAAAATATTTGGTACAAGAATTCTGTGCTCAGCCATTTGTACAATTTCTTTTCAAAACCAGTGATTCCATGCTACAGAAAACAAACCATTTCTGTGGTGAACATAAATACATACATAAAGAATAGGAGAGAATCAGTTCGTATTCTTCTGCAGATGATATACAAATCAATGGCGAATATTTCTTCTGATCACAATTTTTGCAGGGTCTAAAGAATTTCATTCAATCATGGGGATATTTTTATTAACCGGCAATCTGTAGCATCTCAACAACATCTCGAGGCCCATGAAAAGAATTGAAGCGCGAGTAGAAGAAGAGGGCGTTATTCATGGCCGCCGAACTTTGCTCCTCTGAATCGGAATTGGTGGGGGGCTTGTAATACAGGCGGGCCGTTGGGGGATAGTGCGACTGGAACCTCCCAATAAGCCTCATCCCGAAACCGATTACCTCTGTGTATTTCATCCCCGTAGAAATAAGATTGCAGACCTGTACTATTAATTCCCAATATTCAGCCTCTCGAAAAGCCACAGATCGAATCCGGTACAGGGCACCCGGCTCTCAACTTAAAATTGGAGGAATGTAAGTGGTGTGTTTGAATGTTCATATAAATTTTTTATATGTATTGGAAGAGGGGCAGGGGAGGAAGAATAAATCAACGCGGGTGAAAGAGTAAGCCGCGTTACAGCCCGTCGGTCGGCAGTATCGCGTATGTTCAAAGTCCACGGCGGCTTCAGATTATTGGGAAAGGTATCAAATTGCACGCGGAAGAATTAGACTTGATTACGTAAGAAATAAACAATCCATACATGTTCACAACTTGATGAATTCCATGTTCGGGAGAGGTGTGGGTCACTTTCCTTTCCATTTCCGTGAAGGTCATCTATCACGTGCGGGTATTTTACTCGTGATCAAATTAAATTTACTTATTTGTTAAGGAAAATGTTTTAGCGTAACATTTAATTTTTGTCGTAGTAGGTTAATTCGGGAGCAAATCTTCTCTATTAAGGATTTTTTTGGGTGCAGTTTTAAATTTTTGGTTAATTCAGAATTTTGGTTGATTTTCTGAGTATCCGGGTTGATTTAAAATGGGGCAAAACCTATAGGGTAAGGTTTTGAAATGCCTAGAAACTTAGGTTACCCCTGAAAATCTGATCAAATTCAAACCTTTTTTTTTCTTTTCTTAAAAAACTGGTTTATTTGCTCCCCAATTAACCTACTTCATTTTCACCTAAAGATTGAAAATTAATAAAATTTATTTATTTATTTTTTATTTTCAAGTAGAAAAACTTTATGAAGTAATTTAAAGTAGTGGATTAACATTTCTAATAAATTTTATTTTCACCTAAAGATTGAAAATTAATAAAGTTTATTTATTTACTTTTTATTTTCTAGTAGAAAAACTTTATGAAGTAATTTAAGGTAGTGGATTAACATTTCTAATAAATTTTCATTTTCACGTAAAGATTGAAAATTAATAAAGTTTATTTATTTATTTTTTATTTTCAAGTAGAAAAACTTTATGAAGTAATTTAAGGTAGTGGATTAACATTTCTAATAAATTTATGATAATGAATGTAAAATGATTAGGTAACTTTTAGGGATGCTTTTAGTACTTTAAAATTAATAAGATAAATAAGTATAAAACTCTAATTAAAAATTAAAAAACGTAAGATATAAATAGAATTTTTTTTTTGTTTGTTAATTTGTGCAGGACCTGCTGCGATTAACCTGTGGCTTGAGAAACCGTGACTCAGGGGCATCTAAGCCGTCAAAATCACCCGGGGATCGCACCCGGCCTGAGCCACACCAACCCTTAACATGGTTGGATTTTTTGTCCCCGCAGGTTTCGAACCGGTGACTTTAACATCACGGAGTGGCTTAACAACACACTCCGTCACCGACTGTCCTACATCTTGGGGACAAGATATAAATAGAAATTAAAAGCCGTTTTTTTATCTATTTAAATTTGATCTTAAAAGTTTTACAACAATTGTGATTGATTTTGAAAACCAAAGAAAATAATATGATTCTCTTAAAGGACTAGAATTCCAACCTTGGAATTTTTTACGAATCCCTTAAAGCTATGAGCACCATTCTGGCTTCCCTAAACCCTGGATGCAAAGTCTCACTGTGTCTATTTTTAAAAGTAGCCTCATTTTAGCCCAGATATACATAATTATTTTGGAAAATAATATTAGTCTATGGCTAGAAAGCCATGGAAAAAGAGTTAAAGGCCAGGCTTGGTTTAAGAGATATCATCCAACTATTCATCCAACTATGGACTGCCTTGTTACTCTTAGGATCATTGCAGAGGAGTGTCCCAATAATAAAATAGATCTCTTGTGTTGTTTTGTTGACTTTAGAAAAGCATTTCATATAGTACCTTGGACAAACCTTTGGAATAAATTGGAAGAGATAGAGGTTCCTTTCAAGTTGAGAACAATTTTGACAAGGTTGTATGAGAATGTTATTGCCAAGTTTAGGAACATTAAGGAATGGTCAGAAGAAATTAACTACAATATCAGAGTCAAACAAGGTTGTCCCTTGTTCCCTATCCTTTTTGGCATATACATTGACAAGTTAGAAGAGTGTTAGTAGGGTGTGCCAACTCAATTCTCACTAGTATAGTCATCACTCTTCTTCTTTATTCTGATCATATTTTTCTTTTGGCGAGGAGTCCCTACGATTTTGACAAGCAACTAAGAATCCTTCAAGATTTTTTCTCTAATATGAGTATGATTGTTAATATGGAAAAAACTAAAGTCATGATAATTGAATCCAAAAAGATCACCTATGATACTTTTGTATATGACAACAACAACTTGGAGGAGGTTCCTTCATACAAATATCTCAGAATAGATATTCATCATAAGCTCAACTAGAATTACAGCATTGAGAAAAATATAAATGGAGGGTGGAAAGCATATTATGGGCTTGAAAACAATTATAAATCAACGGATCTTTAGATATGGGAGAAAAATAAAAATAAAAACTCCTCTTTGAGACTCTTGTGACTTTGGTCATTTTATATGGATGAGGTTTGGTGATGCAGTATCTCTAGAGATTCATGGACATGTAGAGCAGATCCAAAAGAATTTTATAACCTACCATATCAAAATTAAAGGAAATACACCATATCTTATCCTCCTCATAGAAGCGAGTCTTTCCCCCATTGAGAGCATGGCTATGACCAGACAACTAATGTATAAGAACAATTTAAACAGCATGGAAGACAAAATGCTTCCTAAAATTGCTTCAAACTCTAGCCAAAACCACCTTCGGCTCAAGTGAGGATGGCATAAGGATGCCCAATCTTGGTTGAACCATTGATGAATAAATGAAGAGATCATATTGCAGAATAATGATAATATTAAAACATTATTATAACAAAATTTAAGGAGAAATTGCAGTGTGATAAAGAGATAAAGGGAAAAAATTAATTAAGATATTATAAGGAGGTGAACAACCTTAATATATAAGATCAAAAGTATCTCTTTGTTTTGACTAGTGTAAAGAAGAAAATAAACATTGTTAAAATAAGAACATATTCTCATGAGCTTCATAGTGAAATTGGGCATTGGTCAATTCCAAAAACACCATGGGATGAAAGATTTTGACACCTTTGTGACACTAAGAGGGTTGAAGATTAAAAATACTTTCTTTTAGAGTGTCCAACATATACCTAGATTAGATCTCAATTTCAAAAGATTTGTACCTAGATTAGATCTCAATTTCAAAAGATTTGTCACACTACCAACCTCAGAAGAGTGTTAGCAGGGTGTGTCAACTCAACTCTCACTAGTATAGTCATCGCTCTTCTTATTTATTCTGATGATATTTTTCTTTTGGCGAGGAGTCCCTACGATGTTGACAAGCAACTAAGAATTCTTCAATATTTTTTCTCTAATATGAGTATGATTGTTAATATGGACAAAACTAAGGTCATGATAATTAAATTCAAAAAGATCACCTATGATACTTTTGTATATGACAACAACAACTTGGAGGAGGTTCCTTCATACAAATATCTCATAATAGATATTCATCATAAACTCAACTAGAATTATAGCATTGAGAAAAAGATAAATGGAGGGTGGAAAACATATTATGGGCTTGAAAACAATTGTAAATCAACGGATCTTTAGATATGGGAGAAACATAAAAATAAAAACTCCTGTTTGAGACTCTTGTGACTAGTCATTTTATATGGATATGAGGTTTGGTGATGCAATATCTCTAGAGATTCATGGACAAATAGAGCAGATCCAAAAGAATTTTATAACCTACCATATCAAAATTAAAGGAAATACACCATATCTTATCCTCCTCTTAGAAGCGAGTCTTTGCCCCATTGAGAGCATGGCTATGACTAGGTACCTAATGTATAAGAACAATTTAAACAACACAAAAGACAATATGCTTCCTAAAATTGCTTCAAACTCTAGCCAAAACCACCTTCGGCTCAAGTGAGGATGGCATAAGGATGCCCAATCTTGGTTGAACCATTGAGGAATAAAGGAAGAGATCATATTGCAGAATAATGATAATATTAAAATATTATTATAACAAAATTTAAGGCGAAATTGCAGTGTGATAAAGAGATAGAGGGAAAAAATTAATTAAGATATTATAAGGAGGTGAACAACCCTAATATATAAGATCAAAAGTATCTCTTTGTCTTGACTAGTGTAAAGAAGAAAATAAACATTGTTAAAATAATAACATATTCTCATGAGCTTCATAGTGAAATTGAGCATTGGTTAATTCCAAAAACACCATGGGATGAAATATTTTGACACCTTTGTGACACTAAGAGGGTTGAAAATGAAAAGTACTTTCTTTTAGATTGTCCAATATATACCTAGATTAGATCTCAATTTCAAAAGATTTGTACTTAGATTTGATCTCAATTTCAAAAGATTTTCCACACTACCAACCTTCTTAACCTTCTTAACAAAACTGTGGTGATCTTGGGCCACTTCTCTTAATGATTTTTGAACATAGACATAACATTCCAAAGAATTCCAAGTAATCACTTACCTTCTTAAGGTCCAATAAACCAAATTTAGTTTTAGTGGATGTTGACCACCACCACCACCATCATCATGTTAGAATATAATGGATGTGCTCATTTTACCATCGACAATATCACTATTGTCACCCAACCATAGGCCGAAGCCACCCTCCGAGCACCTTAACCTTGACAGAGAATCACTCCGGAAGCAAACCCTAGGCTAGATAGCCAAACAAAGGGTAGCGCACCTTTCCCCAAGGATAGCGGACCAACAAGAGATAAGCAGATAGTCCAAACCCTAACCAAGAGATAGTCCAAGCCAAATGTGATCTGCTAGCTGCAGTAGCTGCAATGACAAGTCTCCTCCAAACCTGCACACAAAACTAGGCACTGCAGTGCGCACAAGTGCTGCTCTGCAAATCTGAGACTGCCTGCCAGAATGAAGACTGGCCTCTTGTGTTTATACTAATTTTGGCTAACTGCGTGGACCCACTTCTCATTCTGGGTATCTGTCTGTTCAATATATATTATTTCTTCTAGCCAACTTCTTCTCTTGGAGGCTAATAACCTAATACAAATTATCCTCTTGAGTCGACATGTCTTCTAGGGTTATTAGCCAACTCATTAGGGTTTCTTCTTGCTTCCCGGAATATTCTATTCTCGTCAAGTTTACACATGGAGGTAAATACCTCCTGTAGATACCATAATATCAACACTCCCTCCTATATAGGGAGGTATTACAAGTAATGGTCTTGAGCACAAACATACCATTCACCCGGTAGCATCAACATAGTCGTCTAGACTATCTCATGATTAGATCATGAGCACCATCATCACTATCAGTGTCATCAACTGCATCATCTCTCGGAAGCATACTCTATCTGAGTAATTAGACATATTCTCACTCCACAAAGTGACACAAGAGCCATTCTTCTAATCTAGAATAATAAATGTTCTGAACCATTTTCTGTCTAGGAAATCTCTGTTCATTGATCATCCATCTAGTTGATAATCATTTTCAACACTGCTGATAGTCTTCAAGGCAATCATAACAATATCATTCAATAGAACACAAATGTGTCTATCCATAGTAGTACACAACTACAATCCAGTGGTACACTACCACACCAAGTAGCACACAGGTACTTGATCAGTGACATATAGTACAAACAGTGGAACTCATCCACCACAGTAGTATACATCTATTGTCTAGAGACATACAGTCTTCATAACAATCATCTGATATCAACCTGCACATAAACAATGTTATGATATAAACTAAATCATCTGGGCCATTCTTCCACTCACATCTGTGAGATCTTGGAAGAGCATCTACTCTCAGAAGGTAAAACATCAATGATGAGCTATCTGGACCATTCTTCTCAAGAAAGGAAGAATTACTATCCTGATTTCTGAGCCTGGACCATTCCTCACCCTGGGCCATTCCTCTGACACTAAACAAAGTGTAACCTAGAGAGAATGAATATACCCTAAGGAATCCTTGTCCTTGATTGCTAAACTTGGACCATTCCCCACCCTGGGCCATTCCTCCGGCACTAAACAAAGTGCAGCCCGGAGAGATGAATCCGCCCTAAGGAATGACTATCCGGACCATTTCCCATGTTAGCCATAAGAGGAAATGTTTGTCCTGCACCAAACTCCAAAGCAGACCACTCCCCATGTTAACCACAATGGGAATTCGCTGTTCGGTGAGGCGGGCCAGTCTTCTTGAGTAACCCTCAAGAAGAGAGATTGTCCTAGACCACTCCCTATGTTAACCACAATGGGAAGTAGTTGTCTATGGTACATCAACAATCTGGACCATTTTCTGAACTGGAAAATGTCTGTCTGTCAGAAATCTCAATCCACTTTCCGAATTGGAAAGAATCTGCTCATTATATCCATCAATCAATAATACATCAGTGATCCCTCCCAACTTGGGAGTCATCTCTTCCTTTTTCAATAAGGAAGTCGTCTCCACGAGCTCCAGCTTGAGTACGCAAACTCTTTCATCTTGAACATAAGCTTTATCAAAATGTCTGCTTATCTTCTCATCTATGGAGATATGTATTGAAGAACCACTTTCTGCTTTCTGGACTTCATCACGGATAATATAATGCTTGATTTCAAATGTACTTCGTTCTGGAACACTGGTCTTCTTTGAAGGCTTCATGTACCTCTGATCAATAAAGTATATCATTGTTGGAAAACTGGAACATATCCATGTGGCACTTCTTCTGTCATCATGAGATCTAATCTCCTGAGTAATCATCTTGATACAATATCTCTGTTATAGAAAATCTTCACCACACTTCTGCTGTGTATTGGAGGTTCTCCACCAAGTTGTCTTCTTCCATCTGCATACAAGGGTCTCTTTCTAGTATACCTCAAAGCCTTGAGGTTGATCTTCATACGCTCTTTATTCAATTGCTCTGGAGAACAATCTTTGTATTCATCTTATGTAAAGCTCCAAACCATGGATATCGCGGATGATATGATGACTCATGTAGAGTTATGTCTGGTTTAATGGAACAAGTAATCATCATAGTCTTCTCCTTCCATTTGGGAGAACCTCTAGTTCTGGATCTTGCAATTCTTGCATTCATATACACTGTTCTTCATCACAACTTTCATTTCCTTTGCTTGATTTCTTTTAGTGAGTTCATATTAGGCTGGTAATATTGTGATTCTCGATACAATGACTGGTTGTTCTGGCTTCTCTTTCTTTCTTGGAATCTTCATGTTCTTCCTAATGTTTTTATTTATCTCTTAGGTCCATGGAGTTTCTTATAGATTCCATGCCCTAAAGATTCCACTTCTTCCTTTCATTATAGAATCATGGATGTGGATGGACAACCAGGTATACTTTAAGGCTTCTCTTCGAAGAAGACTTCTTCCAAGGTTGAACTGAATCCGTATTGTCTTTCATGGCTGCTACCATGGATATATATTTCATCATCTTCAATGGATCATAAGATTATCTCTCTCCTAATCCTTGCTTCATGTATAAGTTCATATAATCGGCTCCCTCCGTCTAATACAGTCCACGCTTCCGTCTGCATCCTTATTGTCTTCTGCAATATGTAATCGGCTCCCTCCGTCTAACAGAGTCAACGCTTCCATCTTACTGTCTTCTGTAAAACGTCACAAGTCTTTCTCCAATTTTCTCTTGATTGCTAACTTCTTTCTATCTTTGCTTCTTCTAAGTCTCTTCGTGATTGATTTTGATTTCGACTTATCTTGTAATAGCTTCCACATGATTTTTTTGATGTATTTCATCCTTTCATGTGTATTATCTGACTTGTATAATGATAGAAATCCTTATCTTGTTTTTCTTCCATAAGTATAGTTTTTCTTGGAACATATTATCTTCTAAAAGATAGATATACAAGATATGTACAGAGACTATGCAAACAAGATATGTACAAGAAATAAGAAGAGTATTGTTACCTTAAGAAGAAGAAGTCTCTTTCATCCTGCTTAGTTTTCTTTGTAGGTTCCTTTTCTTTGGCCACTGATGCTTCATGTTTCTCCTTCCTTTTCTTTAGCTCGGGACAATGATTCTTGTAGTGACCATACTTTCGACAGTTGAAGCATT
>JASDQU010437642.1:56407-70397 GCA_032191745.1 Picea mariana | reverse complement strand
TCTTGCTCTCTCTCAACCTCTCAATCTCTCATGGAAAGAATGAATTCGTTTTTGGTCTTTTTCCTCCTTTAGAATCCCTAAGTGACTCTTAGGTTACCTTTTTTTTATCCAAGGGCTCACATTGCCCAAGATCAATGGAGAGAATTAAATGCTCCATTAAATTCACTTTATTTAATTTCAGTCACCCAACTTAAATAAAAACCCACTTGGTGCTTTAAGTTCCTAAGTCACTTTTCACTTTCTAATTTAAAGTTCACTTTACCACTTATAAAGTGACTTTATGAAAAAGACCCACTTTTAAGTTGTGGACCACATTCCTAGGTAAAAGATTAAAAACCCATAGGAACCACTTGTCCAAGGTACAAATCTTCATTAAAATTCAACAAAGACAACCATTGTCGTAATTCAGGCAATTAAGGAAACAGAGGAAAAGGGTTTTATCTATTTTCTTTTGTCATAATCTGTTACATAATCAAATCCTTTCTTCTATCAAGAAAATGTAGGTCCCCCCATCGAATCCATACAGATGCATATCCATCCTAGATAAACCCAAGATATGGCTCAGATACGTACAGGATCCATATCATATATGGCCGATTAGGGTTCCATACTATATAATGAAAAAAAAAGTTAAAACAAGAAGAAAAAGGAAAAAGTACTGAATGTGCTCTCCTATCTACTGATTATTAAAATATGAAAAAGCTAATAAAACACATGTTTCACTATTGGAAGTTACAATTAAAGCAATAAAAAATAACCTTTGAGTCAAACTCTTGCACGTTCTGCATAGTCTGAAAGCACATGTCCAAACATGCCGGTACATACTCCACAAAGTCTTCCTCATAGAACTGAACATCCTCCATGAGCAAACACAAAGATCGGCAAGATGCAAGCTGAAGCACAGAAAACTCAGAAGTTATATAATGGAAGAAAATGCCAAAAAACGAGTAAGACACATATATTTGAATCAAATTGGTTCAAGCAGTATCCATTGTATCAGCACAGTGCAGGAATGTAGATAATCAAGAGCAGAAGAAATGCTATTCTGCAAACACAAAAAGTACAAGCCTCGATAATAAACAGATGGCATTTCATATGAGAATGGTGGAAACTTTCCATATATTTCACACAATGGCATAAAGATAAACATACTTTCACAGCTAAGTCCTTATCTTGGAGCAAACCGAGCAATGCACAATATACCGGCTTTCTGATCTCACCTTTGATCTGCCATATCACCAGTACCAGAAGAATCAATACAAAAGGTGAAAATGGAACATAACAAAGAAAGCCATTCATCTTCAATAAGACAATCACAATCATGAAACACAATTGTTCTTCAAGATGGACTTGTTCATTCACAGCACAACCACCATGTGTAGGTCTTTCGCACATCTCCAAGGAAAATGTAGTGCAATAGCTAAATCTCCTGCCTCCAGACTACACTTCTCAAAATTGTTTTACATGTTTGATTCTTTCAATTCTGAAAATATGCACAACCAAGGAGAAGTACCAATATATATGAGATGAACACGAAATCTCTCAGACAGAGTTTAAGAGAAAAGAAACATTTTCAATGTGCAAAAACATGCTGAAGATTCAGTCAAGCTGAATGTAATACAGTGATTCCACACCTAAAAATAGCATGGCAGTGAAATCTGAGCTTCAGTCCATTGCTTGCGAGCAAAAAACATTAGAACACACAACAACCTAGTGAATGGATGGATAGAATAGTGACCAGTGTGAAAAAAAAGGGCAAACAAGGCAGGACGATTTTGGACATCGAGCATTAGGCAGATGAAATGATTCATACAGATTTAGAGGATCTTCTGAACAAAATGCACTAACAACCAGGAAAATCTTTTCCAGCTGGAAATTGACATTTTTTGCAGCAAAATTTGTAAAGACTTTCGAACTGGAAATTGACATTTTTTGCAGCAAAAGTTATACAGATTTTTGAGCTGGAAATGAAGGGATTTTGTGCTGAATAATTACAGGCATTTCGAAGGCAATTTTGGGAAACAGATTCACCTAGAAATTGAGGGTTTCATGTCATAATTTTCAGAAGCAAGGATCAAGTTCTTTACTGTCCTATTTCTCAGCTTCATGTCCTGGTTTCTGCAGTGATCTTTTATCTTGATTCTAGGATTTTTTACACTTCCTTTTCTGGTCCATTTTGCAGCAACTTGGTGAGAAAAAATTCTGAGGAATCCTGAGAACGAAAAGGATGCCTCAGAAACCTACATAATAAAACATCTCAGCTTCTGAAACTATATCTGTTGCAGAGGAGGAGTCTGTAGCTCCTCTCAGAACTGTTTTTAGTGAAATTTCATCCAAAGCAAGGTCACATTTCTTGCTAGAGGCGGAGATTTTATTTCACAACATACAAAAGCCTTCTAGCCTGGATCAATGCATGATGCAATGTGAATTTTCACGAGTAAGTTTTCAGCACTGGGTTCTTTGGCTTTTCATCTCGTGATATCACACATGGCCAACAATAAGTTCTCCTCTCATGCTCTTCATGAAGCCTCAAAAACTATTTTTTAGGCTACAAGTATAATGGTGGCCACAGAAGATAAAGGATGGGTAAGAGATGGCACAAAACCCAAGAAGATGTCTAGCAGAAAAAGAACTACTATTTTAACCAGTTCGCAGCCAAATAAAAGAAGAAAATGGTCGAGACATATGTAGCTACAAGATTTATCCTCTTGCTCAATTACAGGCAGAGACTCTGGTAAGCCAAGTTACATTCACGTTACATTGGTACCCTTTGTATTTTTGCTTTATAGACCCGAGGTAAGAGGAAGGTCGTTTAAAAAATGGGACCAATTCATAGATGATGTTATATGTGTGGACGATGAGATCCAACCAGATGGCCTTGTGGAGCTACCCAGAGTTACAAACCCAACAGACGAGCCACAACCTGAGAGCAACTAGTCCCCACAAAGCATCTTGACTAGGGATCTAGATGATGATGCAAAACATCAAGAAAACTCAACTGTTGGCATTACTAATTAGTGACTAGTCATTAGTGATATATGTCTCATGAAAAATTCCATTGAGCATGTTTTGTAGTTATCTATAAATCTAAAATTATGAATCGGGTATTGAATCTGAAATTTTGAAAATTAAATCATAAATGTCAGATTGGATTTGTGATCGTGAGATTGCCGTTACCATTTTTAAGATTATTTTACATTTTAAGTTAAATCTAAATTTCTACATTCTTAGTTTTGTATTTTTCTATTTTTCACAATTTTAACATTTTAAAGTTTAAACAATCTCTCTCTCTCTCTCTCTCTCTCTCTCTCTCTCTCTCTCAAATTCAAAATTGGCACAACTATACCCACACCTGCACCTGCAATCCAAGCACCCTAGCTGATTTTCCATGACCCAACAACCCTAGAGACTTGCATTATAACGTCTCAAACTACATCAGTTTACAATGGGCAGCAACGGCAACCTATCAACCACAAAAGACTTTAATTCTAACATCCCCAAAACAAAGAACATCTCAACTCCTTAACAATGAACTCATACAAAGGCATTCATGATAGTAAACTTCAGCGCAACATTTTGGTTTTATTTTAATGATCAAGCAACAGGGCTCAAGCCAGGTTATTCTGCCAAACCTCAGATACCCACTGGCCCAAAATCAATGCAACCCTGCGACGAATTATGCGTCCATTTGAATGTGTGTTATGCAGCTCAGGCAAAAGCACTCCTTCAAACCTGTAAAAACAATTACTAGCTATTCAGTTTTAGGAATAACAATAAAGAACCAAACATGATTTTTGAAGTACAATTTTTTATTACAAAATGATCTAATTTGGCAGTCCATATTAGTAAACTAGCCAAGCAAGATACCACGTGAACTAAGCTTAATAACTTCATAAAAGTGAGATTTCTCCCTTCTATGGTTTCCAAAGGAAAACAAAACAAAGGGGAAAAAGAGGATATGCACCATGCTTTGAAGCTTAAATAGTTGGACAGTTCATAATGAGTAACTCCAACAGCACTGTAAGCAGCCTCCTTGAGAAGCATTCCTGGTGTTATATCAAACTCAGCTGCAGGGCAATTACCCATTGCCTCCTTAAGAATATCAACTACAAGCGGAGCCAAAATCTGCAAGACACGATCAATGTTATCAGAACCTAAACGGTGACCGAACCGATCGACCCCAAAAACAGGAACCAGACCAGGACTGGACCAAAACCCGACACAAAAACCAGTCAACCAAAAAATACTTAAAATATTCAAATTTTGATTAAAAAAACATACTCAATTACATCCATATGAATCCAAACCATTCAACACAAATATGCAAAGTTTTCTCATGTATACAGCAATGTAAGGGTGAATATAGCAAAATGACAACAAGTGCAATACATATCTGAACCAAAATACAACTACATTGAGGCTCTACATGGCACACAAAGTCCAAAATTAAGCATACAACAGTCTAAAATCAAATCAAACTAAATAATCATCTGAGTTTTTGGTCATTTTGGATGAAGGAAATGCACCGGTACAAAACCAGGAAACCCAGGCAGTTCTAACCTGTTTTGGCTTGAACTGGCCAGTTCTGACCAATTCTGATTGGTTCGGGACCGGTTTAGGCCAAAACCTGTCAGTTCCAGTTTGGGCACATGATGAGGACCAGTGAGCCTTCTAAACTGGTAGAAGCAGCCAGTTTTAGAAAAACTGGTTCGGTTCTGATAACATGGGACACAATGTGTAGTCAACCATCAGGCTTTCCAGCTTTTAACAGCATTAACACTTAATTATATCAATTTTTGGGAAGGCAGCAGAGACTGTGAATGGCAACAGAAGGTCAATTACACACATACAGACAAAAAACAAAGGAAAACCTTACAGACAAAAGAAAATTAAAAACAGTAAATCTTTTTGCTGAAACAAAGATGCATATATGAAACATGACACTTTAACATGCTAACAGGAAATATATCAAGATCACAGACACAGACACAGAGTTTACCCCCCAATACCTGTCTGTAATTTTCGAATAATGTCAGATACAGAGCCTCAGCACAAGGCCGCAACTTCTCTATCCATTGAATCATGTCCTGCTCATGATGAAAGCCTTCTGGATCTTGAGCCCATTCCTCCAGATCAGTTGACGTAAAAATAAAATATCTGAAAAGCGCCAATACATGTGGTATGAAAAACAAAGTATACTCCCACAACATATAAATATGGTTTCCTATATTCCATGAATTGCAATTTGCATAATGCTTCTGTTAATTTTACAAATCTGCATTCATTTAGCTTACAGTCTTCAAAAATGTCTGAGAATACTATCCAAAAGATAACCTGATCACTTGTAATCAGGGACAGTGGATTCAATAACTAAAGGAAATTGTTTGATAGATGTGAAATATGTATCCCTATTCTACAAAGGACAACTTCTCATAACTAGGAAGGTGAATTTATTAGTCTCCAAGGATTTGTCAAATTTATGTGTTTATTAGTACAGAATGACCATCAAAACCCTTCATCAAATAAGTATTAATACCCTAGTTTTGAAATGACATTAATGTGCTCCAAGAACAACTCTAACAACTCAAAAATAAAGATAACTCAAAAGAAAAATTCAATATATTGTATGTGGATCACCTTACCTATACAAAATTTGTTGGGCTATTTTGTAATCTACACACCTATTTCATATTAAGGATAGCAACCACATTTCTATGCTAAGAAAAATAAGAACAAGTAGTATTCATTGTATGGTAGTTGATGAGGTAATGGTTCTGTCTCATGAGTTAGGTGGAGAACCTCCCCAACTGCTCAACTCTGCTAGTCAGCTTCACATCCTATCTAGGTAGGTAGACTCCCTTTATTGTTTTTCATTGTCATTGTGTTGCGCGTGCACAACAGCCTCCCAGTTTTCTTGCCTTGGTGTCTCTCCAAGACAAGAAATTGGGCCCCCATTAAATTCTTCCAACCGGAACCCTCACACTCTCTCCCTCACGCAAATGGCTACGCCCAAGTTTTTCCTCTCGCTCTTCCCGCCTAACATTTCCAATTCCTCCTCAGATCACTTCTACCCGACGATCCGCACTTCGGTGAATCCCCTCTTCCTATGTTGATACATAGCGTACCAATGCGCGCATCCTTCTTCCACCTTTGCATTGACACGCCATTGATTTTCTCGTCAGTACATCATCCACCTCCCTTTGAACTTGGCTGACACGCTATCGCGCTTCCGCCAAACCTCACTAACACACCTTCATCATCGACGAAGTTCGCATGATCAACATCGTCTCACCAATATTGGTCACGTGATTATTTTCACCGCGCTCACGCCTTTCACCAACTGACTCCCTTCCACTCGTGTGGTTGCATCGCACTTCAACAGCGTCCCTCTCTTTCGCTTCATTGCACTACATATCGACAAGGTTCGCCTCTTTGTTGCTGACGCGCTACTTGTTGATAAGTTTCCCTCTCCTGTCCTTGATACGTCAGTCGAAGGACGTCGACCCCTCATCATCGCCAAGTGCATCGAAGATGATCTTCTCCCTCTCGCCAACACTGACTAGGTCAACGTGGCAAAATTTCGTCTTGAGGCTTGTTTCGTCCCCCTCCTAGCTTGGATCCCTTCATGCTATGCTCATCAGTGAATCTTCTTACATTCTCAATGACTAAACTCTTTACGCCTAATTAGAACGTCAGTCATTGATCACCTACCATGCCTGGCCCACTTCATATTGCAGTCATAATCAAGTTTGTAGTGTCCCAGTGGCTTCCTTCACACACATGGTACTAGCTTGTTTGCTTTGTGTTTCTTGATGTTATGACTAAATCTTCAATGTGAAAGCATCGCCTAGTAGTAGATGGGTTAAACGCAGCATTCACACGTCTTGTGTTGGCTTTGAGATGCAGCTTAACAAAAAATTGGTTCTCCTCCTACACAGTGCTAAGTGCATCGAACATCAATTGGCTATTTTGGCAGATTTATAACTTCATGCTACTAACGCATCATTGTAGCGTCAATGGGTGAACTAAGTCCCTATACATCATAGATGACACGCGAACTCGTAGAATCAATTTTGAATGACGCAGCAGCAAATGCGAGACCCAAACTTTCATTAAAAAATTGCCTTTGAGCACGATTTTTCAGTGTCCGTCAAAGTGATTTTTTCTTCCCAGAAACAAGCTAATCAGATGATTCTCACCATTGTGATTCCAACGCAACTCACGGAATCACAATCTGACAAGTACCAGAACGGCTCACCTAGATTTCTTGCCTGAACTGGCCACAACGGTCGTTACGCAAATGAGATATTTGTATGACTCGAGTAGTTGGCTCGCCAGGAAAGCCTCTCCACATACTTCTTAGCGCAAAAGACGGTACTATGATCCCACTTCGTATGAGTTGATTATGAAGTTTTAAAGGTTCCTCCAACAACATCAACAAGAGGTTTGCAAATTAGTTTCATCGCCTCCAACACAAAATTGATTAAGGTGAAATGTTTTATGCAATTCTTAAAATTTGGTATTATATATTTGATTGATTTTAATGCAAATTATTTAAGTTTAAACTCTTTTTCACCATTTTAAACGCAAATTTAAATTTAATTTAGATTGTTTGAATTTAAATTTAATTTAAATATGTAACAATAAAAGGAAAAGGAGAATATTTTAATGCATATATAATCAAAAGAAAATGAACATAAGAAAGACTACAATAAAGAAATCTTTCCTAAGTGCAAATCGGAGGCAATTGGAGGAACTTTGTCGAATCCATCGGTAAAGTTGAGAGAAAGCGCTCCTCTATCATCGACGTACTTAAATGAAACTTTGTCGCAGCACATCGGAGGTTTTGGGAGAAACTTCGTCGAAGCTCATCGACGAAGTTAAGGTAAAGTCCTTTGATGGCTTATCGACAAAGTTAGCATCAAATCTATCGCATCCTTACATTACAGAGTGTTATGATGACCAGAGTAGCCAAATGGAGGTTATACCGAGTACAATGACTATTGAGGGATATTTTGGGGTCCGACTTGCATCGTTCATCTCATTTCATCATTATGATCCATTCCGCACAGTTGGGTTGTGGTTTCGTTGCATTCCGACAATTTCCATGATTTTGAGTTCTTTTGGCCTATAGGTTAATTAAATCCACTAAGGAGGTCATATTGAGCATAATACTTGGAGGAACCTCTTACTTAGTGTGATAGCTCATTGGAATCGGGAGGAGCAACACTACAGGATAGGATGATGAGAAGTGACTTTCAGTGGCCAGGAAAGCCACAAGGAGAGATAAGGTGCTTTTCAAAGGTAAAAAGGTTAATTAATTAATTAAAGTGATTTAATTAATTAATTAATAATTAATAAAGCAAAAGTCCCTTTGGAGGGACAAGGTGAGCAGGAAGGATAAAAGAGAGGCAAGGGCCTCTATTCTCTCATTCATGTTGATTATCAGTTTTGATATCTGGCTTCTAGCTAGTGAGCCCATGCCTTGGGGGTTTTGAGGGTTTTGACTTAACAAACCCTAGAGGACAATTCGGTGGTGAAAGATTCCACCTAGCTTGTTCCAAGCTTGGTCTCAGGGATGCGATACTCCCCCACACCATTCTACTTCAAATCTACTCAGTTGTAGGAGAGTTTTATACCAGCCAGAGGTACAGGAGAGAGTGTGCACCATTGGGGGTTTTCAGCAATGGGGGTGCACCATTCAATGAGGGAAGTTCGCTCCAAGAGTTTGGAAAGGCTTCTGGAGATTCTAGCACCTGGGTTTTCATTGCAGGGTCTTGGCCATTAGATCTAGTTCAGTCCGGAGGAGTTTTATGTGCCATTTGATTTACTAAATGCATTGGACGAATTGGAGGAGAGGAGCACACTTCAGAAAGTGATTTCAGTCATTTGATAGTTCAGATCCTCATTGTTTTGCTTGGGACTTCACCGGTGAGGTAACCGGGCCCCGATCTATCATTTCAGTGGTTTTGTGGAGCATTGGGAGGCCTCTAGGAGAGGGCCCGAATTGTCTAGGGTTTCAGTCATCCAGGAGGGCGCATCATTCTTTGGAGGGAGGCTCGATCCAAAGGTCTGACAAAGGTCTTGGAGATTTGAGCACTTGGGTTGTCTTTGAAATAACCCGATCTATCATTCTAATCAATTTGGGGTCATTTGGAGACTCCCTTCAGCCAGGCCGAATTATCTAGGGTTTCAATCATCCAGTGGGGCGCAAGTCCAATAGAGGGTTATTCATTTGGTGGATCATCTCTTCACCGAGCCACCAGAGACTTTACCAGGTATCTTGTATTGGGCCGATCTACAGTTTGGCATCTTCATTGGAGCATTTGGAGGACATCGGCTACAGGGCCGAGTTGTTGAGGGTACTCTACAGAGCGTAACCCATCCAGTTGGGGGTTTGGCACTCCATACGACACAGACCTCTTTTTGTACTGGTCTTCATGGTGTATTCAACCTTTGGAGGCTTGTAGTTTCTTGTTGGAGCATTTTGTAGCAGCTCTTAGTATGTTTATTGGATCCATCTGTTGATCATTCCAGATCGGCCTCACTCTTGTATTAGGTTCTTGCTCATTATATTAAGAAAGGTCAGATCTTTGCTATTGGTTCTATATTTGGTGTATCTTGTATTTCGATTGATTATATCTTCAGATCTATGTGTGATAACTGAATATAAACCCTAAGGTTGAACTTAAGAAGTCAACCTGCAAGTAAACACCCAAACATAAGTAAATCAGCAAAGTGTCTGACCAAATGACACAACCAGAATCAGTTAAAAATTCATGCAAAACGTGATGTTCCTGGCATCCTGGCTTGGGAACATTACAGCAGCACATCGGAGGTCATGAACGCAACTACTCTGAGTTCATCGGCAAACTTAAAGGGAAATCCTCTGACCAACGAAGCACTTGAAAGCAACTTCGTCGAAGCCAGCGAAGCCAATGAAGACAACTTCTCCGATATCTCCCGGCAATTATGAAAAGAATTGTTCTGAAATGCTTCGATAGCAGCATCGCGAACTAGTGATACACAATCGTGCTAGGGCACCAATAGCATCCAGCTGTAAGCACAACAATGTACGATGTTCGTACTCACGAATAGAAAGAGGAATTGTTCCAGCTTGTGGAAACGGATTGAGAAGCAACAACCCATAAATTATCCCCAACCGAACTGTTCTCTGAGTCTTCCTTTAACTAGGTGTCAAGTATCTTTATAACAGTTTCAATAATAAAGTCTTTGCAACCGATTCTTGATATAATTTTTAGTTGGAAGACAAGGTGATTTACGAAAAATCAGACAGGATCTGATATATACATTGAAGGTTGTAGTTACTACTATATCAGTCATCATTCCTCCACCTTTCTACGACCATGCCTGGGAGAACCCTACTGGTGTTATCAAAACGTTCTAGAATTGGGCCAGCGGACGTAATTTCCCCTGCTGGTATATTATAGTCGTTGTAATACATGCACTTGGCAGCGACTTTGTTGAATTTCACATGTTGAAATGATATGTTGAAAGGTCAAATGGGCACATATGTTCTATTCTGACATGGTGGCAGCATTCACGCCTGTATATTGAACAAGGAATGCATGAGGATATGTTCTCTCTTTTCAAGAACACAATGTTTTGGCAAGTTTGCGTTTAGTTGCTACATTGAAAGGTCTACAATAATTCTTGTCTGCTACAATCAACGGTCTGCTAAGTTTGCATTTAGCTGCTACATTGAGCAGTCTACAAGAACACAATGTTTTGGCAAGTTTGCGTTTAGCTGCAAATTTGGCCCGCCACCTTCCCAACTATATTTAGAGGTAACTATGACACCTTTAGCCTTGTTGACAGTGAAAGAAATGATGTGCTGTAAAAAAGCCACAGAACTCTAAATGTTCCTGGACATGGCAAAAGACGAAGAGATTTTGGAAGGCCACAAGTAGGTGGTTAAATCGCTAAGTAATGGGAACAATAAAAGAGTCGGTGTTCGTTACGAGCAACTTCCTACCAATGGGCGACCCCCACGACTGTAGAGAATGATTTTAGGGTGAAGTGGCAAACTACCTCATGCTAGCTAAGAGTTGATTCCAAAGCCTGGCAACCCCTAAAATAACTATGAGATCGAGCTGCTGCGAGACAAGAGGGGCATCGCCCACTCATTTTTTTCCCCACTTGGTCATTTTCGAATTTTGCACCAGCTCATACAATTTTACAAGAAACAAATTCAAGCTTTAAATCGCAAAATAACTCAGTAAATTCTGGATAAAACCCACATTGCCAGCTTCAGATTTTTGCTACGCATTTCATGAAAAAATGCAGAGTTAGGGTCTTCGATTTTTAATTTCGTGTGGAGGGTAAGAGTCCAACAGATCACGAAAAGTGGAGCACATCCCTAATCATTCAGGCACGATCATGCAAATGCAAGAAGGAATGCGCAGATGCATTTTCTTTTACTCTGTCATGCAAACAACCCGCCCAATATCCAATCATATCAACTCAATCATCGGCAACAAAGAGCAGGAGTTCGTCGGATTCCATCAGCAACACTAAAATGAACTACTCTGATGGCACTCGGCATAATTTATAACAAGTGCTCCAAACGCCTCAGCAAACATGAGGGAAACTTCTCTGGAGTTCATCGGAGCCAATGAGGGGAACTTTGTTGATTGTCTTCAAAGGACATGAGAGGAACAAGGCCGAGGTGTCCGGAGGACTTGTTGAGAACATAATCGACGCATTAATTAGAACTTGCCCATAGTCACCTTCATTTTTCCAAATATCCTCCAATGAAGGTCGTGCTTATGACCTTATAGAATGCACCTCCAGGCCTTAATTATTGAAGGACAAGAAATTTTCGAAGTCTTTCGAAGAAATAATAGCTATGTGCTGAGTAAAATATCCTACAAAGCGACCACCATTAGCAAAGCTATTGAAACAACACCTCTTCAAGCATGCACATGCAAATGACTATGTGGCTCGATCAGTTCTTGATCACTTCCCTCCTCTAGGTAAACGCTATAAGGCCTTGAAGCTAAAAGAAATGGACAAGGTGGCGCCAAAATAAAATGGCTTATGAAGAGAAAGAAGAGATGTCACCGAGTGAATACCATACATCTGTGGCATTAGTGCTTAGAATTTCAATATGGAGGACTAGAAGGATCAAGCTACTTTGATTCAAGATGATGATGAAATCACCTCCACAAAGGAACAACAAGGGAATATGAAACCAATAAAAAAGAATAAGGAGTTGTCAACAAAGGTATCACAGAATGAATCGCCTATGACTTTTAGTTCTCTCAAGGTGGAGAGATCTAAGTGTTGATATTATGGTAGTTGTGGGAGGTATTTACCTCCAAGTGTAAACCTGACGATAATAGAATATTCCGGGAAGAAAGAAGAAACCCTAATGAGTTGGCTAATAACCCTAGAAGACAAGTCGGCTCAAGAGGATAATTGATATTAGGTTATTAGCCTACAAGAGAAGAAGTCGACCAGAAGAAATATTATATACTAAGTAAATAGGCACCCAAAATGAGAAGTCGGCCCAGGCAGTTAGCCAGAATCAGTATAAATACAGGAGGCCAATCTTCATTCTGGCAGGCATTCTTAGAATTGCAGAGCTCACTTGTGCACACTGCAGTTTGTCAGTTTGTGCGCAAATTTGGAGGAGAGTTGTTGTTGCAGCTGCTGCAACTAGCAGATTACGTTTTGGCTTGGACTATCTCTTAGTTATGGTTTGGACTATCTGATCAGCTCTTGTTTGGTGCGCTATCCTTGGAGAAAGGTGCTCTACCCTTTGTTTGGCTATCTAGCCTAGGGTTTGCTTCCGAAATGATTCTTTGTCAAGGTTAAGGTGCTCGGAGGGTGGCTTCGGCCTATGGTTGGGTGACAATAGTGATATTGTCTCTAGTAAAACGAGCACATCCATCATATTCTAACAGGTTATGGGCCCACACCTCCTTCATTCAGTCTAACCACTAGAAGGGAGCATAGCCATAAGGATACTAAGTGTTGAGATTTGGGTACCTTGGAAAGTGGTCTCCATGTGCTTATGAGTCTCTAAGCACAAAGGGGGATGACTATTACCCTCATACTTTACTTTATGATTCTAATTTCACTTTGACTTAGGAGTTTTAAGTCAAAAGTGAAATATGTCACTTAAGTCATAAAGTGACAATTAATTCACAATGAGACGAACAAAGTTCGCTCACACAAGAATTATCCAAAATACTTGGAATATAACAAAGTAATCCATATAGGACTGTAAACAATAAATGAATAATAAGATAATATATGAGATGATTACAATTGAGAAATGAGGGCCTGCTTATATACCCACGCAGGGGTGCCCTTTACCAATAGTCATGTCCTTTGAGACATGACCTTTCATTATTAATAATTATTATTTATTAACTATTATTATGTTATGAATATCTATTTACGTATATTTTATGTTCATAACATTGCCTTCCCCTTAAAAATGCTTTGTCCTCAAAGCATAAGCACTAGAAGGCATCCCTTTGAACTTTTGTTCTAGGACACGATGTCTTCTCAAATCTTCTGTGCTTGTAGTTGCGACTCTCGATGAAACAAGATGATATAACCTTCGAATTCCCAAACTAATGTGTTGCATCTTTTGGGGAGTGATCCATCCCAAATCTACTTTCATTGAATTTGTTTGATGATTGATTGTTCCAAGTTGTTGATTGCGTCTTCGTTCTTTTTCAGTGTGGTATTTTATTTGTTGGTAAGAAGAACATTGTTTATTTTCCTCTTTTCCGAGTCGTTGGTCAGAAGGAATCTTGTGATTTGGATGATGATAAGGCATCCTAATCTCTTGTGAACTTTCCTTGGAATCATATTCTTTTGATGTTTGTAGTGATCTGTCCACGTAAGCATTCTTTTGAATATGATCATTATTTGACTTTGTATTGGTTCCTTTTTCTACTGTCGAGATTTGAATGTCGGATAAATTCTCTATTGGATCAGTCATTGTTTCCTT
>JASDQU010437642.1:33631-56307 GCA_032191745.1 Picea mariana | reverse complement strand
TTGTGGGTCACCATGAAAATCATCACTATCATCTTCTTCCCTTCGATGCCTTCTCCCCACCACAACCATGAGAACCAAAATAGGAATGATAAACCAAAAGAAAACCATTTTCTTCAAGTTTTAGATGAACAACCTGCAATAAAATGAGAGAGAAGAAGGAATGGGAAAGAGTAGGGGAGGAGGAAAAAAACATTAACAAAGTTAACCCAAGGAAATGAGGGAGTTCGGGTTTGGACTTACCTCTTTAGCTCTTGAAACTTGAAACCTTTGGAAGATGGTTGCCTTTGTTCTCTCCTCCAAGCTCCTCTTTGCTCACTCTTCCAAGCTCTCCTTTGCTTTCTCCTCCAAATTCTCACAAATCTGCACTCTCAACCTCTCCTTTGCTCTCTCCTCCAAGCTCTCTCCTCCAAGCTCAAGATGAAAGAATGAGGAGAATAGAGGGGAAAGAGCTCTTTTATTCTCCTCATTCTTTTCCCTCAGCCCTAAGCCTAAGCTAGGCCCCACCCTAACTCCAAAAATTTAAAAAAAAATTGAACTTTTCCTTGAAGATGCAGATCCCCTTGAAGTGTGCGCATTTTTCCTTGAAGCACGCTTTAGAGGGGACGCTTCCAAAATGGCAGGAATCGCGTTTTCTGAGGGGGAATCGCGCTTCAAAATTTTGAGTCGCGCTTTGGAGGACGCTTCCAGGACGCACCCGCCCGGATTGAGCTTCGGGGCTTCGAAGCGGGGGGGGGAAGCTTCCGGTAACCCTGGTTTGGACTATCTAATCAGCTCTTGTTTGGTGCGCTATCCTTGGAGAAAGGTGCGCTACCCTTTGTTTGGCTATCTAGCCTAGGAATTGCTTCCGGAATGATTCTCTGTCAAGGTTACGGTGCTCGGAGGGTGGCTTCGGCCTATGGTTGGGTGACAATAGTGATATTGTCTATGGTAAAACAAGCACATCCATCATATTCTAACACTAAGGAGGATGGAGACTATATTATGTCTGTTCAACCATGCCCTCTGATATTTTATTTTGCCTCTTCAATTCGAAAATGGCCTAAGAGAGCAATTTAATTGAGGATGACAACCCAATTTGGCAAGTGTCAGTTCTCAACACTCTAGACTGTATGATATTGGAAATGCCAGGGATAGAAGGCCTCATTCAAAAAAAGAACTCAGGGTCATAGATGATACATACCATGGTATTCTACATGGTCGCAAAGTTTTCAGTGAGCCACATGGCAAGCCATCACTTCTTCCAGGAGGGGAACTGGAGACGGAGATAAGGAAAGGCGTGAAAGACGACCTCAACACAGAAATTATAGTGGCCCATTAATGCATAGAGAAAAAGATATTGATAGCTATTCCAAGTCATCTAAATTATTAGATAAATTGAAAGTAGCATTTGTACAGCAAAGAGAATGCTTCAAAGTTACATCTGAAGATGTAGATCTAAATGAGACCCTCTCTCAAGCAACTTCAATGACCCGGTCATCTTTTGCAGCTTGGAACAATGTTGTAGTTGTATCCCCTTATGCAATCCTTCCATGTTTATAAGTATTCTAGAACAGAATATTGTGCAAAGGGATCAAGACATTCTTTTTTAAACATGTGAACAAAGGTGTTGCTGAAAATTTCATGTCAGAAGTGCCTTCAGGTCGAGAGCTCGGGATTCTACAGCAGATCGTCGAGATGGAACGCAAGGTTGATAGTCTTGTTGATGAGCTGCAAAGATTGAAGATGAAAATTATTCAGCTTGAACAACGATTGAATGTTGCTTTCAACAGAGAAGAGGAGGAAAGGATCGAAAATAGAGAAGGCAGTCTGTGAACAAGGATGAATATGGTATATTTTTAATGCCTCAATAGAGTAGGTCCTACACGGAGTCGATGACCGAACGCATTGATTCTCATCGGATAAGTTAATGTCATGTGCATCGACCCGGTCACCTGGCGAAGTTCATAACTTGATCTCCGATTTACACCTGAGGAGTTCATGCAAATTGCTCTGAAACAGGAACTAGACCCTACCAAAGCTGGAGTTCGTCTTTCAGACATAACTTTTGACTTCGTTGTCCATTTATTACGTTCTTTATATCGTCGAAAAGGTCTTTCCGAGATCTATAGCTCCCCAGCTGCGCGATTCGAGAAAGTTCTCACCCATTAATTGTATTTTTCAAGACAAATATCTAGTACTTTATTAGCAGACCCAGGAGAACGAAACACTTCAACCGCAAATAGAGAAATCACAAATCGAACTCATGGAAGTTTATGCACAATTTCAATTAGTTAATGTGAGTTTTATGGGTTTGAATGCCTATTTTAATAGTTTGTTTAAGTATCCCTCTAAGGCCACTTATCTGCGATATGTTTAATGGTGTTAGGTACCGATGCCGAGAGGAAGACACACTCTTGCAACGCGAGCTACAGCCAAGGAAAATAGAGCATTAAAGAAGATATCAATTGTCCCAGCAATAAGAAACAGTGAGAAGAATCAAGCTTGAACAGTTGAAGGAGTTTGAGCCCTCCAACGACCAATGCCCCTAATGCCCAAGCCAATCATCACGGTGGACGAGATGCACTACAAGCAAAATCCATGGTGGCCCACCAGCGCTAGGGGGCAAATTCGAAATGTAACTGTTGTCTTTTCCCTCTCATCATTACAAAGGGAATAAAGACAAAATATGGTAAATAAAAGGTCATGAAGGAAGGCAGAAGACCAAGGGTCACATTGACCTCCAATAAATACCAAAATTATATCCAAGAGAGGGGCTTTTGGCTCTTCAAACATTGTATGCTTCTGAACTACTATGGGAATACAGTGTCAACTAAAATTGGAGAGCTTTCCTTAGAGTTTTCATGTACTATTGTTGAAACTTTTATTACGGAGAATCCCTCAAGGCCAACTTTTGATAGAATGAAGGACTCGAATGTGTTGTTGTTTTGTTGTGAACTATTTCAAGCAGAATGTTTGTTGTTCATATGGGTTGTAAGAGCATGTTTGTTTATGGACTATTCTAACGCAATATACATTTTTTCTTGCAATTTTGTTACTCTTTCTTGCAGTTATGTTGCAGAATGTTTGTTGTTCACATGGGTTGTAAGAGCATGTTTGTTTATGGACTATTTTAACGCAATATATATTTTTTCTTGCAATTTTGTTACTCTTTCTTGCAGTTATGTTACTCTTTCTTGGAGTTTACACTAAATCCAAAACCCTAGATCTCCAAAGTGATCAATGGTTGAGATTAGATCCGACCAACACTTGAGATCAATGGCTCAAATTTAATTTAATTCACTAATGCCAAAAACTTAGGCATTTCATTAAATTAAACTCAATTAATTCTAAAAAGGCATTCACTTTAATAATTACTTAATTAAAGTGAATTTCCCAAGTCTTTAGAGGTATTAATGACGACTTCCACATGCTAGACACAAAACCAATGTGGAAGTACATGTCTGATGCTACAAACATCAACAATTGGGTACATTAGTCCTTTCATATAAAGTGTCATATTTAATGTATTAGGCATGTGAGTGAGGATCATGGGTTGAAGTTGGATAATGGATCATAAGCTCAGGAACAAGGGTACTACTAGGAAGTCCTGTGTTGTCACTCTTCGGATAGTCCCGTGTTGTCACTCTTCCAAAACAAGGGTACTACTGGGAAGCTTTGATAAGGGTATTGTACTGTTCCCCCCCATACTTAACACCTTCCATCCTGGGGCATTCTGCAATGTAATAAACTTCGGTATGGTTGTTACACGTACACCAAAAAGGCCCATGGTTCATTCTTCTATGAGAAGAAGGCCTAAAATGTCGAGGTTGATGCAATTGCTATAAAAATAATAAAGAAAGAATGATATGAAAGAAAGAAGAATAACGAGACAATGAATGACCAACTCAAAATCCTAAGGTCATCTTGAGCTCTACCCCCTCTAATGGTAATCACCCCTAGTCCTAATGCACTGAATGCATAATCATAAGGACTTTATCCAAGTAAAAATGATGAAAGAAAGAATAAGTGCTTGAAACCTGGAAAGGGGACTTGCAATGCAATAAAAGAATATCAAAAGGTAAGATAAAGGGTTTGGAATGCAAAAAGTACCGAGGAAATAGTATCTCAAGCAACAAGTGCTCCCTCTACAAAGGTGCTCATGAAGATGGACAAAATATGGTGCCTAGCATGTTAATAACAACATCACCATGAAGCCATCCCAACACGTTTTCATCCACCATACTTACACTTAGATGGGTTTATTGGGAAATATCCCTCTACCTGTGTACTGTCACACCTAATACAGCCTTTGATGGTCCTCCATACCTAAACTTGCCAAATTGCATAATGTCTTGAGCTAATGTGAATCTTGAAGGGGATACCTAATGTGAATTGCTTATGTGGCTTCTGTATTAAGTGATAGCCTACTTTGTATGCATGTAAGGACTCTTGAACCTTGTGATTGTTGGTCTTGATTCTATGGATTTTATTGATTTGGGTACACCTGATGTGGTCCTCTGGAGGACGTCCCATGCTTTCCCCCAGGACGTTGTGCATTTTATTACAAGGCATGGCACGTATGATGCAGGGCGTTGGGTAACTTGATGACTTGACATATTCAGATTTACCCTCTCGCATCACCTGGACCTTGGACGATTCACAAATGAGCCTTTATTTTGTAGATATGGTCATATTGGTTGAGATGGGCAAGAAGCCCCACACTTTTGGACAGTGTACCCAGCAACATGATAGCACTTGGCTTGAGAACGTTGCACTTGATGATGATTGGGCACCCCTTGGAGAGGTGACGAGCCCTATTTTCACCTTGGACAATGATCTTTACACGTTGAACATTGATTGTTTTGAGGATGACATCACACATGAAGGTCGTGATGATGGTGGGGCCAACTCCATCATCGAGGCATCTTTGGTTGATGACTTGGGGCACTTGACATGACCTTTGATGAGGAAACATGACACTTCACCTTGCTTGCACCACTTGACGACAATACGTGGCCTTTGGAGGCCTCCTATACCTTCTTTGAGCATGACATCACCCACACGTGTGACCTTGGAGGGCTTATTTTGGTGTACTAGCATGTTATTCTAGTGTTTGATGCTACTTGAGGGGTCGGCCTAGACCTATGGCACTTGTATCATTAACTTGTTGTATCATTAACTTGTTGTATTTTGAGGGGCTTTAGAGCTAGGGTTGCCTCATATAAAGAAGCTAGTGCTACCTCTTAGCCAAATCATAACTCACACTTGTGATTCATCACTTCTACTTGTCTTCTATCTCTTACTTTTCCTTATGGAGCTCTTATGCGCACTTCTAGAGTGACTTGGATGGATGCTTTGTCTTGTTTTGGTGGATTCTTCATGCAAACTAGGGTTTGCTTATGATAGTGACTTGTCTAGTAAGTGTTTTTCATGTTTAAAGTGTTATTTCTTGGTATATTTTAGTGAATGTTCTATTAGAGAGGTAATAGTTGCATGTTATCAGTGTTATCCTTGAATAATTGTGAAAACCTAAGGAAGGATTAAGAGTGGTTATCCCCTTCCCTTGTTGCATCTACCTTGATTCGTTGAAGCATACAAGGATAAGACTAGGGATTGTGAGAGGTCATCCCCCTAACCTTATCTTTGAGGTCAAAGCCTAGGGTTTATGAGAAGATAAACTTTAGGGTTTGGCCTAATTCTGTCCATTGTCCTTGCTAGACGCTATAAAAACAGTGGGACAACACCTAGGGCTTATAAGAGGATAAATTGTGGGTGCTCTTCCTTTGAGGTTTGGCCTAGGCTTATTGTGAATTTTCTCAAAACCCAGTACACTTTAAACCAATCAATTTACTTTTAACTAATTATTCGGGGTTTTCTTCACAATAAAATAAATACACATCAGAAAATAAATGTCCAGGAACTGAAAGTAAAGTAGACAACAATCACATCACAAGTACACGCTTATTTTGGACAATAGTCCCCGAAAAAACCCAAGATGGGAAAACCGGTGCAATAGATCTGAGGATTTATTATTATTGAGCAGGAAAATATGGAAATTTCTTACAAAGTAAATCGGCCTCTACCAACAATTGAATAATCTTCAACAAAACCCCCTCCAACAAAATCGTACAACCTCTCTAGACCCTCCAAAACAAAACCAGAACAAAATAGCAGCAAGAAGATGAGCCTCTGCATGATTGTATGGCCCTCCTGCACCACTTTGTACGGCCCTGCTAGATCTAAAGCTTAGCATCTGTGATTTGGTGAAGAGATGAGTCGATCCACCTACTAGACTCTCCTTTGTCCTTCTGCAAAAATCTCACCCTGCAAATCTGTAATCTATTTCTCTCACTAATCGATCTCTCTTCTGCTTGTGCGCCCTCTTAGCCCAGCCAATCTCTTTATTCTTCATTGAGTAAGTGAGACCCTAATCTCCAAAAGGATTGAGGGCTGAGATCAACCCTCACCCTTATGATGAGATCAATGATCAAGATTAAAAGACCACAACTTAAATTATTTTTCACTTTAACTTTAGAAAAAGTACTCAATAAATTCAACTGAAGATTATAACATATCAACAGTTCTTTTCCTAAGTTGACTTAGGAAAATATTTAATTAATTGACTTAGCCTAAGTTTCATTGTCCTCCATCATCCTAGGACGTTGTAATGATGATGGAAGACCTTCCTTGCTACAATCTCAACACTCCCTCTTAGCGAGGAAGGGATTATTTCTCAACCCCATCTGATCTCTGAACTTCTGTCTGCTCAGTGCCTTGGTAAAGATGTTTTCCAATCTGCTCATCAGTCTGTATGTAATCAAGCCTCATGGCTCCTCTCTGTACACAATCTCGGATGAAGTGATACCTGATATCGATGTGCTTGCTACGATCATGAAAAACTGATTCTCAGAGAGTTTGATGCAACTCTGATTGTCACAGTGAATCACAATAGCTTCTAGCTCCTGCCTGAACAAGCCCAAAAGTAACTTCCTTAATTATAGAGCCTCACAAGCTGCCAAACCGGTTTCCATGCATTCTGCCTCAACAAAGCTCAATGCCATTGATCTTTGCTTCCTGTTGAACCAAGAAATGATGTCCGATCCAATGTTGAAGCAACAACCTGAAGTACTCTTCCTGTCCTTTGCACATCCTGCACAATCAGCATCTGTAAAACCTGCTAATGTCACTCCACCACTGCGCTCATACAATAGCCTGTACTCCACTATCCCTCTGAGATAGCAAAGCACATGCTTTGCAGCAATCCAATGTACTCTTTGAGGGTCCTCCATGAACTGACTCAAAGAGTTTACTACAAAGCTGATATTTGGCCGAGTATTGACCAAATACATGAGCGATCCAATCAACTGACGATTGATAGTAGGGTCTACTGTCTTCGAATCTGATGCATCAATCTTCCTCCAGTTTGTAACCAGAGGTCTGGACATAGGCTTATAGTCCATCATCCTGAACCTGCACAAAATCTCTACTGCATACTTCCCATGTCCTAGGAAGAGGCGCCCATCCATCTGCCAAACCTCCAACACTAGAAAATAGTGCATCAACCCAAGGTCTTTCATTTCAAATTCTGATACAAGGGTGACCTTGCAATCTGTGATCAACTGCTCATCTTCAGTGAGAAATAGGTCATGTACATAAAGTATCAGTATAAGAGGCTCCTTCCCTGCAAGAAAATACAGGTTCGAATCTGCCTCACTCTGTTGGAAGCCCATCTCCCTAAAGTAGTTGTCAATCCTCGAGTACCATGCCTGAGGTGACTGCTTGAGCCCATACAAGGCTCTCCTCAGTCTGCACACATGCGTCCCTCTGTTGCCAACCTCAAATCCCTCTGCTCAACATATACCTCCTCAACAACTTCATTGAGGAAGGCGGTCTTCACGTCCGTCTGATGAACGTGCCAACCCTTCTCTACTGCCAATGAAATGACTGCTCAGATTGAAGAATATCTAGCCACTGGAGAGAAAGTCTCCTCGTAATCAACTCCCTCTCACTGTGAAAACCCCTTGGCCACGAAGCGAGATTTGTACGTGTCCACGCTTCCATCTGCTACATGCTTAACTTTGTAGATCCACTTGGATCCAACCACCTTTTTATCCTCTGGCCTCGGAACTACCTCCCATACATCATTTTTCATAATGGAGGCATATTCCTCCATCATGGCCTCCTACCACACCTTATGTCGTGTTGCACTCTCATAACTGGAAGGCTCAGCATCAATGAGTAGAGTCATCAATGCCATATATCCAAGTCTCTCTGGTGATTTGCTTCGTCTGAAGTCCCTCTCTAGAAGCCCTGCCAACCTGGAATCATTGATTGTGGACTTGTACCACTTAGGTCATGGCCTAGTGATCTGCTCAGGGGGAACTGCATCATGTTGCTCCTCCTCATCATCAACTCGCTCCTGATGATCTTGTCCAACAGTCTCCCTCTGAACACATGTATCATGTGTCTACTCCTATGATCCTGTCTTCTGACTTTGTGCTTCCTGCTCCTGGACTCATGTGCTCTGTCCCTGCTGGTTCTCTACACTTGTTGGCAAATCCTTCGATCTCCTTAATGCATGTTCATCCTCGAACTGCACATCTCTACACACAATAACCTTCCTGCGTGTAGGCACATAGATCCTGTAGGCTTTGGAAGCCTCACTGTAACAAAGAAGTAACCCCTTTACTGTTGTAGGCTCTAGCTTTGTCCTCTTCTCTAAAGGGACATGACAGTAACATACACTGCCCTAGATGCGAATATGACTCACATCTGGCCTAGTACCTGAAAATGTCTCCTAAGGTGTCTGCTTCCCCAAAACTGTGTGGGGACTCCTATTCTGCAAATATACTACAACATTGCTTGCTTCTGCCCATAAGAACAATGGCAGTCCCTAATCATGAATCATCGCTTGTGTTGCTCCAACCACTATCCTGTTCTTTCTCTCGGCCACTCCATTCTATTCAGGATTGTAAGGAACTGTGAGTTCCTTCTTAATCCCTGTGGATGTGCAATAATCCTCAAACTCCTTGGAGGTGTATTCTCCCCCATTATCCGATCTTAAGACCTAAATCTTCCTCCCAGTCTAGTTTTCCACCAGAGCTCTAAACCCCTGAAACCTCCCAAAGACCTCATCCTTGGTCTTTAGAAAGTAAATCCAAGTCTTCCTGGAGTAATCATCAATAAACAAGACAAAGTATCTGGAGCCACCCACTGACTCCACACTCGTCGACCCGCATTAGTCAGAGTGTATTAGATCTAGTACTCCCTTGGACCTGTGCCCAATAGATGGAAAGGGTTTCCGAGCATACTTGCCCAACACAGAACCCTTGCAAGGGTCGTGTCTCTTAGCTGTAATCTTAAGCAATCCAGTGACTGCCTCCCTCAGGTGCCCCAAAGCACCAAAATGAATGTGTGTCATCCTCCTGTGCCACAACTCACCTATATCTGTGGTGAAACTCGCTAATGCTCTCCCTGGCTGAACCTGTAACCTGTAGACCTTCTCCTCTCGAACCCCAATCATTATGTCCATCTTCTCACCTGACCCACCAAGTCTGATGAACACCTTTCCTTTACAGAAAGTGATATCATATCCCTTATCCTCAAGAGTAGAGACTGAGATGAGGTTCTTCGTCAACCCCGGAACATATAACACATCACTGAAACGAAGTGGTTTCCCGGACTTCCTCTGAAATGAGACTGTGCCAACTCCTTGCGCCTTATAGCGCCTCTCATCCCCTAGCTCAATGACTATATTTACACCTCCCTCCTGTATCCTAATAAACCACTCTTTGCACCCTGTCATATGACAAGATGCACCAATGTTTACAAACCACATGTCAAACAATTGTACTAGACATACAGGCTATGAAGCAGAAATCCTCCTCAAATGACTTGGCAAACTCATCCACTATTGATGAAGCTACCATCTGTGACTTCTTTTTCTTTCTCTCTGGACATTGTGATGCAAAATGCCCCATCTTGTGACACTAGAAACACTTGACTTTTGAGAAGTCAATGTTTTTATTTCCACCTTTCCTCTTCTTTCCCTTTGCTTTGCCTGCAAGGGCCAATCCTTCTTCCTCCTCTGCATGAGTTGAAGATGATGGTCCTACTTGACCAATTCTAATCTCTTCCTGCAAAAAATCATCCCACAGTCGCTGCCAATCAGGGAGCTTCTCCGAAGCTACCACACCACGAACAAAAACGTCCCATGACTTTGTAAAGCAATCTAGTGCAATACGCACCAGCTCAGGATATTCAGTCTTTTCTCCCACTATTGCAAGTTCATCTCTAATTTGTGTTATCCTGGTAAGATAAGGTATTACACCCTCACCTTTGGCCATCTTGGTTCCACGCAGTTGCTTGCACAGAGCCATCACTCTGTTCTCATTTTTGTTTTGGTAGAGGTCACTTAGGGATTTCCACATCTCTTTTGCCTCGGCTTTTCCTAAGAGATGTGGGACCACATGGTCCTTTATCCCATCATGAATTAGGCTCTGGGCCTTAGCCTCACCTTTCTTCCAGATGACCAATTTAGTTGCACCTTAGGTGCTATTGCCTTGTCACTGACATGCTCTGACACATCATTGACCTCCAATATCATTGTCATCCTTTCTTTCCAGGTGGGGTAATTTTGAGCCCCTTGTAACCTGTCTTCCACACTCAAACTCATGGTCATTTCGTTCAAACCCTACCTCTACTTTTTTTTTATGTTGAAACCCTAGTGCATAAACCCTAGGCGCAAGGGAAGATAATGATTGCCTTAGATCTGTGCCTGAAACTTCAGATTTCTTTTGGATCTTGAAAACCCACTTATGATGCTGCCTCTTTATCAGTCCTGCTCCGATACCATGTGAATTTTCTCAAAACCCAGTACACTTTAAACCAATTAATTTACTTTTAACTGATTATTCAGGGTTTTCTTCACAACAAAATAAATACACAGCAGCAAATAAATGTCCAAGAACTGAAAGTAAAGTAGACAATCACATCACAAGTACACACTTATTTTGGATAGTAGTCCCAGGAAAAACCCAGGATGGGAAAACCGATGCAGCAGATCTAAGGATTTATTATTTCTGAGTAGGAAAATATGGAAATTTCTTACAAAGTAAATCGACCTTTGCCAACAGCTGAATAATCTTCAGCAAAACTCTCTCCAACAAAATCGTACAGCCTCTCTATACCCTCCAAAACAAAACCAGAATGAAACAACAGCAAGAAGATGAGCCTCAGCGTGATTGTACGGCCCTCCTGCGTCACTCTGTACGGCCCTGCCAGATCTGAAGCTTAGCCTCTGCGATTTGGTGAAGAGATGGGTCGATCCACCTGTTGGACTCTCCTCTGTCCTCCTGCAAAACTCTCACCCTACAAATCTGCAATCAATTTCTCTCACAAATCAATCTCTCTTCTGCTTGTGCACTCTCTTAACCCATCCAGTCTCTTTATTCTTCATTGAGTAAGTGAAACCCTAATCTCCAAAAGGATTGAGGGCTCAGATCTGTTAAATTTGGCAGCATCGACTGTCATTCTCCAATGAGAGGCCGTATGGGCCACCCTGAGGCTAGCCGGGGAGATTTGGAGAATCAACTAGTCTTGTGAGGTATTGACAAAATCCAGGGGGGAACGTACAACCTCTGTGAGTCAAACCAAAAGTCAGGATGAACGAGATGTTATGTTAGTCTAATGCAAAAGTCAGGGGGAACGTACAACCTTTGTGAGCATAGACAGTCTAGTGCAAAAGTCAGGGGGAACGTACAACCTCTGTGAACATAAGACAGACTAGTGCAAAAGTCAAGGGAACGTAAAATTCCTATGAGCTAGAAACAAACGATCTTCCTGATATTGCAAATGATGTAATGTATTGATCTAGTGTGTTGGCACGTGTAACACCTTCCACCATGAAGAAATTCGAATTGCCTTGTCAAGAGTTAAGTTGTAAAAAGTCAAAGTTGCATGTCTAGGTCAAAGTCAAAGTTGTCAAGTTTGTCGCATGTCGCATGTTGCATGCATGCATGTCATTTGCATGCTAAGGAGTTCACATGCATCTAATGTCAAGGGCGAGTTCCTAACTGAAGTGGTAAGTTCATTTCTATTTTTTACTGCTGAGTTAATGGTCAGTTCTAATTCTGATGGCTGAGTTAACTTCAACATGCATTCACTTAGGCTATTTTGATCCATCTCCTCTCTACCTCTCCACTCATATTTAAGCAAGAGGTCGACCCTCTCTTCTACACAATTGTTATGTAGTGTATGAGTGAGGAAGAAGAGTGATATATCAGTCCATAACAGAGTAGTAACAGGTGCGTATCAGTCCAGCTTAAAGGCAGCCATATCAGTCCAATAACTGGCTGCTATAACAGTCAATAAAGGCTGCCATATCAGTCCAATAACAAGCAGCTATAACAGTCAAATAAAGGGCAGTATATCAGTCCAAGAAAGTAGCGAGGTACACCTTCAAGGCTGGCCTATAACAGAGTTTATAACTGTGAGGTTTCTCAGTAGTCTACAGTGAGGTTAGAGTCATTGGCAAGCTCTTTAAGAGCAGAATTTCATGGTGGAAAATTTGTAAGTAGTCATACATTATTAATGCAATAAAAGGAGATTGTTTGCTGAGGTTTTTCTCCCTGTATAGGGTTTCCCCAGGGTACATGTGTTGTGATCTTGCATGCTGGTAATTCCTTATGATTATTGTTGTTCTAATTTATGAATGATGTCAAGCTAAGTTCTACGTACAATCAGAATTTTTAAAGAAGTACTTTCAGTATTAAATCAAGCTCAAAATTTAACAAGATCAACCCTCACCCTCATGATGAGATCAATGGTCAAGATTAAAAGACCACAACTTAAATTATTTTTCACTTTAACTTTAGAAAAAGTACTCAATAAAGTCAACTAAAGATTATAACATATCAACAGTTCTTTTCCTAAGTTAGACTTGGGAAAATATTTAATTAATTGACTTAGCCTAAGTTTCGTTGTCCTCCATCATCCTAGGACGTTGTAATGATGATGGAAGACATTCCTTGCTACAATCTCAACACTTATGAGGGGATAATCCTAGACCTCCAAACCTTTTCTCTCTCTCTCTCTCTCTCTCTCTCTCTCTCTCTCTCTCAAAGAAACTTGACAACTACATATCTACCCTCATTCTCACACTAATTCTAACTCAACGCTTGGCAAACTAAGTTAACCTATTGCTATAAATGTTTGTTACAGCCATTAAGGCTTGAATGGATTACCAATAACTTACTTAATATTGTGGTTTAAGAAAGCTAAAATCATTGTTGGACACTTCGATCTTATTCCAATCATTAAGGGTTATATTTTATGGTTTTATTTACTAATTTTGAGGGATAATTTCTTGCTGCCGTTGCAAAACATTCATTCTTGATATAACATTGTTTACTGCTGCAAATTTTACTACAACAGCCTGTTTCCTTGATAGCTAGTGTGATAGAGGTGATTGTTCATTTGTTAGACCTGGTAATTGTCATTTATTGCATGGGAAGACTTATCTTACACAAATCAACCAAATACCTTGTCCAAATTCTTTCTAATCTTTCACTTTTCCCTAGACCTGGCCTATTCTTTGAGGTGACCAAGATAGGGAGTCATAGGCTTGGCTAATCTTGCTATAGGATCCCTTGAGGTCATCAGGGAAGCCTCCCTTGTGTTGGACCCGTCCTTCACTAAAACGAGGGAAGTACCTGCCTAGGCGACAATGGCATCTACTTCCAATTCTTACGCAAATTTATCATCCTCTGAAGGCTTTGCACAAGTGCTAGATTATGTGATAACAGAAACCACATTTCTATGTTAAGGATAGGAACCACATTTCTATGTTAAGAAAACTAGAACAAGAAGTCTTCATTATCTAGTAGTTTTCGAGGTGATGGTTATGAGTAGGTGGTGTTATCAGGTTGATAGAATTTAAGGGCAAAAGGTAGACTAGCTAGAAACAGAAATATTTTTATAAATTTCCAATCATCTGCTACTGTAATTCTGGATCAGCAACACATTAAAAATTTCTGACACATAATCTAATAGCATAAATCAGTGAGTAACTTAACATAGCCCTGAGTATTACTTTAGCTGAAACAAAGAACAAAATTATCTGATATGATGTTGTTACCTTCCTCGATGTATGCTCAGAAACAGATTAGTAGATCATGGATCAAACCCTCAGGGTAGATCCCATCATGATCATAGGGACAACGCCAAGAACTCTTAGGATAGGAAACCAAAATTCAAACTTAGCAGGCTGAAAAACTAAGGACCATGCCACTGTCAAGTAATAGGGCCGAAAGAAAAACAACATTGTCCAACCTAGGGCTGGAAAAGAAACCACAAACAGCCTTAACACTTTCAGCCCAGGAAACACAGAACTCTGCTACAACAAAGGCAAAATACCAGGAGTTCCAGAACAGCCCTAACAAACCTGTTCATAAAGATACTAGGGTTGCTAGCAGACAAGGTAAGGCAGCACACAAAGGGCAGCACCAGCAAAATTATGAAGGCGGCATCATTTAGGCAGCAACGCAGCACAATCAACCCAGCAAGAAGGTACCAGAACAGCAACACAAACAAAAAAAAATACTTTACGGCTGGCTGGGAAAGACTCCTACAGGTCAGCAGCAGGCTAAACAGTCATGGCTGATAGGGATAAACCCATAGTAGCTGGAGCAGACCAAGAACATACAAGATAAGAGCTAAGAGGACACAAAATAAACCTGTCCAGAAGAGTCACAGCAAACTAGTAACCCTATCCAGAAGAGCTGCAGGAAAAATCTCAGTCTTCAACTCGGCTAAGAGAGAGTGAGTATGACGAGTGAGGGGTAGGTCACTCTTTTTATAGTTTTAGGTAGGTAGGATAGGGCTCACATATTAGTCCTCTTGCCATAACTTTAGGGTTAGGTTAATACCTAACAAATAAAGAAGTAATATTTTACCAATTTAAAATATCAAGTGTTAAATCAAAAAGGTCAACAAGGTAATAAAACAAGTCAATGAGAAGGGTTTCAAACTTTCAAGATCAAGGCGGCCAGCTTTCTTTAGGAAGAAGTAAAGAATCTAACCAACACATCACCATACAATTAGGGGGGACATAACTCAAGCAAGGGGTTTCATTAATAAACAATAAGACAAAGTCAAAGGTTATGTCCTTTAATGGCAGTTTTGTCCACATGAGTCTCATGATATAACTTATAAGCTTTTATCATCCCAGCATACGAGGAAGGGGCAATGATGTGATCATGCATTTCTTCTTAACTGCTCTTAGGTCACATGGACCATCCTGAGAGAGAAAAAAGTCATGCATCATCTCGGCTTGGTACTCAGACCAAGAAACTGCCTGGTCCCAGACCAGGATACCCCAGAACACATCTGGGGGCCCTAGATCACAACTAGGGTCTTAACCACCAAGGTATACAACCAAGGATCAATCCAAGCATTGAGCAAGAATTCCCTGGAACACATCCAGGGGCCCTAGAACACATCTAGGGACTTATATCATCAAATTGCTTGGTCCCTGACCAAGAACCCCAGAAATACACTGGGGGCCCAACTAGGATCTTTTGCCATGGCTCTAACTGCTTGGTCCCAAACCAAGAACCCCAGGAGTGTACTAGGGGCCCTAGATCACAACTAGGGTCTTTGCCATTCTCCTAAAGAATGGCTCTTGCAACTGCATTAATTTTAACACACGTGAATCTGCACAAGCAGACCTGCCTAATAATTATAGAAAACCAACCCTGTCACCCTTGGAAGGATCTCCATTCTCACTGGTGCTTTTCCAATCTCAGGGGGGTGTCCCTAGGGGTTGTATGTTGTTATCAAACTAAGATTTCTGCGTAAAACTCCAACTGATTAGCGCACAATGAAAGCTCGCCCTTGAACTGCCAATAAGCGGTCAAGGGTGAGTTTAAACTTGAAAAAAAAGTAAGATTGGTTGGGATCAAATCCTCTTCTAGATGGTTGTAACAACAAATTATCAGAAAATGAGTGAGGTGAAGGTGTGCCTTAGGTGAAATATAATCAAAATAATTCCACACTAACTAACCATAACGCTGCAAAACAATTTAATCACTGACAACCAATAAATTCAAGGAGCTAGAAATAAAGCATAATTGGACCAAATCCCATGTTGCCGAAGAGATTGATTGCATCATAGTGAATCACAAGGGGCAGGGTCCCATGGATCTCCTTGCTTGCAGTCGAGGTAGTGGTTTGAGGTCTGGAGGATGAAAAAGAAATTAATGGTTTGCTGCTACAACACTGCCAAGAGAAGAATAAAGTCCAACCCCTCCCGTCTCCCCAATCTGTATATAAAGAAATGCCTGCTCCTTCCACCAAGTCGACCCTACTACTGGGAGAAAAAGGTAATAAAACCACAAACTGATGGCTGGATGAGGAAACAAAATATGCCAAAGCTGAGAGAAGTCTACATGGTTGCCATCTCTGTCAAGCTGCTGTTTTGATGAACCTTTAATTGGCACAAAAGCTGTCACTAACCTAATGGAACCTCTTCTAATACTCATCATGCATGTGATTTTGATCACACGAATTACTTTCTGTCTAAGACTCCTCCAACTGTCTTAAACACAAGTCGACCTCACTCCAACAATTTCACCCTTTCCACCAACATTAAGAAAAATCTGTCAGTGTTTAAATCCATATCTTAGCTAACATGGACTTTGATGATAAAACAGCTTTTTTTGTTGGTCAACTGTCAAATTGCTATCTAAGGTCTTTCTTTCTCCACAATCATCATGTACTTGACTGCCAGTGTTTACTTTTCTGTCTCACGGGAAACCTTCAACATTCAGTTCTGTAGCTGCTGTTTCACTTTCTTTTTCTACAGGAGATTGCTAACTTTCCTCCACCACAACTTCCTCTTCAATAACTCACTGACTCCCTTCATAGCTGTAAGTGATCCCTATAATTTTCAATGCTGTTTTCAGAATTGATATCTGAGACAGATCTGTCGCCACCACGTGTACTTGTCAACTTCTGATATGCTAACAACTTTCTTGCTAAATAATGAGGTTAAACCAGTGTTACCAACATCTCGATAATCTCTCGATGTTGGCGATATTATCTTCAAAATCAGGGTCGGCGATATTTTCCGATATTTTCATTCTTACAACATTGTTTTTCATTCTTACGACATTTTTCGATATTTTCCGATATTTTGCCCGATGTTGCCGATATTTTCGTTTTCAGACCCTCGGCGATATTTTGCCGATGCCGATATTTGCAACATTGGGTTAAACATACCCACACGAACTCTTTTGAGGATAGATTACAACTCATAAAAAGGTAAACAAGTCGCTTAGTAGGAACTTCTAAAATATTCCCTTCAACACTCCCACAAATTATCTTGAGAATAAAGCACATGTAAACTTTGTCAAGGGAATAAGTTGGATAACACACATCTTTTTTTGCGTTAAACACTACCACCACCAACTCGAGCCAACATTTTGTGCTTGACAGACTTAGCAAGTTTACCATTTAAAAATGACAAGGCAACCTCCGCTCCTTTTTGGACTTAAACCAGACTAGGAAGCATGACAATTGTCTTTCGAGAATTTGATCTAGGATTTGAGTATGACACAACTTTAGTAAGGTGAAAAACACTTTTGAATAGTCAAACAAGGCAGAGTTATAGTTTTCAGGATTTAGCCCTTGGGAACTCCAAACACATGAAACCTTCCAAGAAACTGCAAGTGTCACTCTAGCAGACCATCCACCTGCTTAACAATGATCTTGACTCATCACTCTTTCATCCACCGGCATCCTTGAACCACTCCACCACTGCATGCTCAGAACCATGGCATTCAACCTATACATACCATAAATAGAAACTACTTATTTTAGAGTCTAGACATGCCCAAAAAGTAGCCTATCTCAAAAAACAAAAGGCAAAAAGCAGGAAAGACTGATCATGGAGATGTTGATGATTACAACTGCGTGAGACATCCTCCAAGACATAGACTGATTGAGTCGACCTGAAAGAGAGCCCATGAGTTGGGTGTGTGGTTCCTATCTAAGACAGAACTGGAACATTGTGTTGGCCTGCTGCTTGCAGAGAGTTGAGATGAACTCCAGATGATTCTCCTGTGTAATGCAGTGAGAAACATGATCTACTGAGTTGGACGTGCCTGTGGCTAAGCACAAGTGAACGTGTGAAATCCCATGAGTTGGGTGCATTGTTCTGAGACAGAGAAGAAACGATGTATTAGCCTCCTCTGAGCAGAGAGTTGAGATGATGAACTCCAGATGACCCTCATGTGTAACGCAATGAAAAAGAAGATTTGTTGAGTTGGACGTGCCTGTGGATGAGCATAGGTGAACACGATCCTAGTGGTTGAGCACTAGTGAGTGTGGTTCTCCTGTGAGACGCAATGAGATAGAGAGACATCCCTGTGGCTGAGCATAGATGGATGTGCCCCTAGTGGCTAAGCACTAGTGGGTGTATAAGATCCCTTGCTATATTGTTCAAGAATCAGACTTACCTGTAACCCTATTTGTAATGTAAAGGGTACAGGTCGGCCCCACCTGAATGTGAAAGATAATTAATATGGTAATTATTAATTATATTATAAGTTATTGAGGCCGGCCCTGTTGTGCCAATAGACACTTCTGTTGACAGGTTTAGTCTAATGTAAGTAAAGGTAAATTCCCCATTGAGGAATTATATCACAAGTGTGAGTTTGGAAGTTTCAGCAAACACTTGTTCTTGGGAAAAGTGTGCACCTCTCTTGGGCGTTAGGTTTCTAGGGTTTGTGAGCACCATTTTGTGTGCTAGGTTTTTTATGGCGGTGGAAGTCTTTCTCTTGAAGAATATAGCAAAGGATTGGTTGAGTTTTCTTCCCTTGTTGAGAAGGGTTTCCCAGGATACTTCGTGTGTACTTGTGCATGGTGTTTCTTCTTGTGATCTTGGTTGCTGCAACAAATTGTTTATGGTTTAAGTAAAATGCTAAAATGGAATGAACTTCATGCTTAAGCCTTGCCTATTGAAAAATCAACAGGGGAGTGGTAGCATCAGTCCTTTTCCTTAAAAAGCAAAAAGAAAAAAGAAAAAGTGGAAAAATTGATCAGCTTGCATGTAGGCAAAAGCAATCTTCTTGAATTCTGAAAGGGATATGAAATTCTACGTTCTCAATATAAAGTCCAACGAGGTTGGAACCCATCTCAAACATCCTGAAACAATTAATGGTAATGTTCAAATTTCAAGTGAAAGTTGAAATTCTCCTTTATCTTTTCTTTGCTATCCTTTTACTTTAAGAATTTAATATTACCAGTGATTACCAAGGTGACAAACTCCTCAGAAATCAATCCCCTATCTCTGTTTTTCCAAATGAGGGTAAAATGACCAAAAATTAGGCTATGAAGCATGCATTGTTGGAGTTAGCATGGCAATATTTTCTTTTGACTCCCAATATATTCCGAAAAAAAACGCAATATTTTATATTATCACTATAATATCATTTCAATGAAAATATCACCATATTTTTCGGTGATATTATCAACTCCGAGTAAATCTCACGATATATCATAATATGGCCGATATATCACTAATAAGTGTAACACTGTCAACGATAGGAACGACATTTTCTATGTTAAGAATAACAGAACAAGTACTCTTCATTGTCTAGTAGTTTTCGAGGTGATGGTTATGAGTTAGGTGGTGTTATCACGTGAATCTACACTGGTAGACCTGCCCAATTATATTCAATATGAGAAGGAATTCAAATATGCGATCAGAAACAACATGCAAGCCCTGAAAAGTGCACTGCTAAAAAATAGCAGGTGTCATGAAACTATTTGCATGTCAACCGAACAAGGCTCATCGGCATCGTAATCTTGCGATGAACAATAATATGTGAAAATCTTTGACACGCAGACCTTGGATCTCTAACTAATGGAAAAAAGAAAACTACTAAAAATAGCAATTCCACGAAATCTCGTGAAACTGACTCTGGAATAGGCTCCTACTACTTTGAAATTTGAATATTTGGATGCTAATGTAATGCAACCAGCCCGATGGAATCTCGTTGGATCTTAACCCTCCAATTGCATAGGAAATTTGGGGATTCACTGGTGGACAACCTCCCCAATCGCTCAATGCTTCTAATCAACTTCATCCTATCTAGGCAAACAGATTCCCTTCAATGTTTTTCATTTTCATTGCTATAGTTGAGCTAGTAGGATAGCACTCTAATCATCTTGTCTACAAAGTGAAGCATCAATAATACAATCACAATCCATTCCCCTCTATGTGCATTACATTTATGTATGTTTTCTAATGTGAGTGTTGTAAATGATGTGTATCCTTAGGCTCACATTATCTACACCATTATGCTCTCCTAGACTATCAACTCAGGAACCATCAAAGATATTAAGGGAACATACCAAATAAAAATATTACAACAATGTTGATTCCAATAATAAACACATACTATGATGTCCAGTAGGTTGTGCTCAAGTGCTTAAATCAAATCACTTTCAGTATATAGAACCGGTTTAAAAACCCCCCAAAGGCGTGCTGCCACAATAATGTGGCCAATAGAGTTGGCTATCACAGTTGAGACTGGGTAGGGGTCTCAGTGACCTTGACAAACCACGAATGTGACCAATCGAAAATGAACGAGGCCAGGTGCAAGTCTCAGGTGAATTTGCACGAATATATTCTCCTCGGTCATGAAATCTAAGCCGTTGGTAATGTTTCAACAAAATCTAGCACCTACAAAGTCCCAAGCATCAAGGTGATAGCTTTGTGTAACTCAGGAAGCCTACCCATTGTCAACTCAACAGTTCTTCCCCACACAAGGGAGGCTTCCCTAAAGGTAGGATTATCAAGGCTATGGAGTGGGGGAATTAAGGTGAAAATGAAGAGTAAGTCGTGATAAAACAAAGGTTGTAGTATATGGAAGGAAATCGAACTGGGAAAGGGGATATGGGAAACAAAGGAAAGGAAGAAGAGGGGAACAAGGAAATGGGATGATATGGGACCAATGCCTATCACCTATTGGGCTAATGGAGTCATGAAATATTGCATGAAATGAAAGAACTTGTTTGTTACAATCAACTACTTGGTAGGCTATATGGTAGAAAAGGTTGGTAGGTTATATGGGTAGGCTATATGGTAGAAAATGTTGGTTTGCTACATTCAACCATCTAACAGATGAAAGAACTAGTTTGATACTTCCATCAGTTGATGTGCACCAAATGAAGAAGGAACTAATTTGATAAAAGTGTTTTTTGGAAATGTGTTATGAAAACTAGTCTTAGAGAGCTAGGAGCACCACTCTGCGACTAATTTGATAGAAAATAGAAAATAATTGGAGAAATAAAACAACAAATAAAGAAAAGAGAGAAACTCCTCACATTGCTTTCTCCTAAATGAATTGTGTGTTCATTATTAGGCCTTAAAAATTAGAATGATAGCAAGAAGTTTCTACAAAGCATTAACAACAATTGAAGAGCATGTACATAACCATACAATAAAGTAGATCAAAACCTCTATTCTTCTTCAGTCTTCATGAATTTCATATACAAGGGAGCTCAATGCATCATCGTCTCCAAGCTCATATTCTCCAATCACTTCTCAATCTCCCCACATTCTCAATCACCCAATTACCTTGTATGAATGGAGAGAAAACTTTTTTATAGAAGAAACTTAATCTCCCTTACAATAAAATACAATATTTTCTAACTAACTCCATGACAAGTCAAAGAAATAATAAAATAATGGAGTAGTTAGACCTTATCCCATCAACGTTGACTTGTCAATCATGATCACTAGCCTTCATTCTCTCTAAGAGAGGTCACTCCATCTAAAATCACAAAGTAATGTGCAAGATGTCTCTAAGAGAGAGGGTGCATCACTAAAAATAGGTCTTTAACCATCTCCAGATGCTAAATGGTCCACATACAGTGTGTTGAGGCCGAAACTATAATGTTTTTATCACAACACTTCGAACCTCATAAGGCTAGGTGAGGGAAGGCGGGAATGATACCCTGAATTTAAAGCCTTAAGAAAAATAATACAGACTTCATATTCATGAAGCCTTGACAATAAAGTTCTTATTCAAATATTTTGATATTTTCCATTTTTTATAAAAAAAATTAAAATTTTCTTCAAAATAAAGTGGAATATTACATATATATGTACACTACAAAGAACAAAATAAAAGATGAATAGTTTAAATATAAATGTATTGGATGGATACTTAAATTGGAGCCTAACAAGCCCTGCCTTCACCCCAACACAACATTCAATGCATGGGGCTCATCATGCAAAGAATATAACACATACCCAACAATTAATATTTTCTTTTTCATTTTATTTATTGCAGACTTGTTCTTTTATTTTTTTGCAGCAGCAATGGCTTCCAACCAATGTACTTCTAGTCCAATGCCCAAAGCCAACAAAAGGATTGACTATTATCCTCTTTGGAGGAATATTACAAAGGTTTCAAGAGTTTCTGGCGGTGGTTCATGGGAATGGATATGCAATCTCTGTCCAATTAGATGGTGGATTTGTCATGGAGCAAATGGTGTACATCTGCAATGTAGAAATTCGAGGTACTATGAGGCTGCCAAAACAGGTCTGTCCTTGACCTGAAATTTGGCTCTAAGTTTCAATCTCCAAGACTGTCCTTTGCTGCTGTTTTAGGACAGCAAACAGT
>JASDQU010437642.1:0-14129 GCA_032191745.1 Picea mariana | reverse complement strand
CCTGAAATAGCCTCCTCAGCCTCACCCGAAGAAGATACCCCTGAAAGCTGACCAACTGAGCCCAGTGACCCAGTACTCTGAGCAACTATACCTGTGCCGATAGTACCTGAAGTGCCATGTGAAATGTCAACCAAAGGACTAAACTATGAAGTGCTCGGTGAACCTGTAATCCCTGACACCCCAATGCCTCCCGTGATAGAACTCTAAGTCCCAACTCCTTGTACTTGACTTCCCTGTTCTTGGGAAGTTGAAGGTTGTCTCTCCTCTAACTCCCATGACCTCGTGCAAGCCCTCTCCTCCTCAAATTTCACATCCCTCCGAACAACAACCCTCCTGAGTGCAGGAATGTAAAGCTGGTAGGGTTTAGAAGTCTCACTGTAACCCACAAGTAAACCCTTTTCATCTGTGGGTTCCATCTTTGTCCTCTGCTCTTTGGGAACATGAGAGAACATGATACATCCAAAAATCCTCAAATGCTCAACTGGAGGCTTTTGCCCAGTAAAAACCTCCTCAAGAGTCATATCCCCAACTTCCCTGTGAGGACTCTGATTCTGCAGGTAAACTGCAGTGTTGCAGGCTTCATCCCACAAGAACAAAGGTAATCCCTGGTCATGAATCATCGATCTAGCAGCTCCAATTATCGACCTATTCTTCCTCTCTGCAACCCCATTCTGCTCAGGGTTGTAAGGAACTGTCATCTCCCTTTTTATGCCCTCCATAGCACAGAAATCAATGAACTCATTTGAGGCATACTCGCCTCCATTGTCAGATCTCAATACTTTGATTTTTGTTTCCTGTCTGTTTCTCAACAAGAGCTTTAAACTCTTGGAACCGTGCAAAGACCTCATCCTTATGCCTCAGGAAATAAATCCAGGTCTTCCTGGAATGGTCATCAATGAACAATACATAGTACTCATGACCTCTCAGTGATGGAGAAGACATCCTACCACTAACATCCGAATGAATCAAGTCAAGGATACCTGTAGTCCTGCTATCTCGTCCTGGAAATGGAGCCTTGGTGTACTTGCCCAAAGCACACCCTCTACACACATCATCATGCTCAATGCTAAACTCCGGGATACCTGTGGTGATCTCCCTAGCAATCCTCAGAGCTCCATGATGCAAGTGCCCCATCCTCCTGTGCCATAGCTCACATAAATATCTGTTGTTGGTCGTGCACACAAATGCCCCTGATGCCTCCCATATCATCCTGTACATCCTCCCACATCGAACTCCAATGACTTTTGCCTCTGAAATGTTACCTCCCTTTGGATAAAGCAGTACATGCCCATCTCAGAAAGTCACCACATATCCTCTGTCCTCGATGCAAGAAACTGAAACAAGATTCTTCTTAAGGCCTGGAACATACAATACTTCTAGCAACTTCAGAGGATGTAAGGACTCCCTCTGAAAAGCCACTGTGCCAATCCCAACAACGCTCACAGCTCGATTGTCTCCCAAAACAATGTCCAGTTCATGAGTCTATTGTCTAAGCTATGTGAACTGCTCACAAACACCAGTCATGTGGCGAGAAGCACCATTGTCAATATACCACAGTGTGGGAGAGCTACCTGACTACTCTGCCATAAAGGCAAAGTCCCGATCGAATCTCGAAGAGGAATCATCCACCTCTGCTGAAGATGCCATGTTCTGAGTCATCTTCTTCTTCCTCTCAAGACACATTACTGCATATTGTCCCATCTTTTGGCAGCACCAACATTTTACTTTGCTAAGGTCTTTCTCCCCCTTTCTCTTTGGTTTTCCCTGCTGCTTACCTGGACCTATGGGTCCTTGAGTCTTAGGCTTCCCCTTCCTCCATTTGGCTGAAAGAGTCACATTCTCCTCCTCCTCATTGGCACTAGATGAGCTGCCCTGCAGATAGCCTCTCTGGGTCTCCTCCTGAATGAAATCGTCCCAAAGCCTTTCCTAGGAAGGCAATTTCTCACGCCCCACAATCACCTGAACAAACATACCCCATGGTTTTGACACACCATTCAAAGTTGTCCGAACAAGTTCTGCTTCTCCCACTGCCTCCCCTACTGCTGACAACTCATCCCTTACTTGTGTGATCTGAGTAAGGTATGAAATGACTCCTTCACTCTTGGCCATCCAGATACTTTTCATCTTTTCCCTCAACACCATCTTCCTGTTCTCATTTGTGCTTTGATACATGCAAGTCAAAGCATCCCACATCTGATATGCATGCCCTTTACTGCTGACATGTGAAACTACATGGTCTTTTATGGCATCAAGAATGATACGTTTCGCCTTAACATCCTTTTTATTGAAGGCTGATAATGTTGTTGCATCTGTGGGTACTACAACAGGCTTCGTGGTAGTACTTTCAACAATGTCCCAAAGTTCAGTTTCTTGGAAAAGTAAAATGATTCTTGCCTTCCATGGACAGAAATTTCCTGCCCCTTCTAAGCTATCCTCCCACCTCAAACCTATAGCCATACTGTTGAAGAAAACAAGCCCAAACCTCCACTTGACAAATCTGCCCACAAAATCTTATTGCTGATATAAAATTTCTGAGTATTAATAACTCACTTTCCAGCTGTTTTAAGGCTGTTCCAGTCACCAATGCTCTAATACCATGAAGAAATTTGATGTCCCCAACCAAGTTCCAATCACTCCTTATCACTCCCATAGTTTAATGCCCAGCCCATAATCAGAAAATTCATCGTATAACAATTATTAAATTCTGGAAATGAAATTGCTGAATTTGAAACACTAGAGACAACTTCTTCGACTGGAAATTAAATGCAGAAATAACACAGCAATAAACAACCACAGTACACAGGAAATTTTGGTCCAACAATGACCCAGGAAAAACCCCTGGTGTGGGGGAAACTTGTTCTTCTGAGAGGGCAGCTTCTTTTATTAATTTGCAAGCATCTGGAAATTACATTTGCAGCAGAAAATTAATTACACAGCAGAGACCACTTATCGCTTTTCCCAAGACAAATCTTCCTTGGAAACCATGCCAAATAACCTCCTCGATTTCTGAACCAACTTACTCAGAAATTCTGTACATTGTACGAACAACAATCAGCGACTGTACGGATTTCGTTTTCTATGCAGGCTGTACGGATCCGTATGGATTTAATTAATGTTGTATGGACACCTCGATTTTTGTGCAGAATCAAACTCGATTTCTATGCAATAATCTGTACGGTACACTTTGGTTATGGTTATCATTAATTTCTGGAATGTGCCTCGATTTTAGTTCGCACCATTGCATGGAAAATCGTGCCTCTCCTTTTTTCTGGAAATGCTCCTCCTTCCTGCTCACCAATCTGCTCTCTCTTCAGCGAATCCTTGTGAATGATCTCTCAATGAACTCATGAGAGATATTTAATGGTCTCTTTCTTCCCTCTTGACCTTCCATATACCCAAAGTGACTTTTGGGTGTCCACATGATCCAAAGGCTCATAATTAATTAGATCAATAGTGGAAAATAAAGTGCACATGAAATTCACTTTTTAATAATTTATTCACCCAACTTAAATAAAAGACCCACTTAGTCTTTTATTTCCTAAGTCACTTTCACTTTATGAAATAAAAGGGCTTTTACATTAAAGTGGTCACATTTCCCTAGGCAAAGAGACCAAGCCTAAGGAACACCACTTGCCTCAGTATAAAATTAACAGATTTGGCATGTTGGACTGTAAGTCCATGTCCATACCTATGATTTCTAACCTGAAGAAGTGACATGATCAAGCTACAGGTTCAGATCCAGAAGACCCCACCGTGTATCGTCAGATCATTCGGTCCTTGATGTATCTAGTACATACCAAACCGGACATTTTTTATGTAGTGAATGCCCTCAGCCAATTCATGTGTGAATTGAAACATATTCATATGGTTTCTATTAAGCATGTTCTCACATATGTCTGGGGAACTATAGTCTATGGGCTCAGATATACTTCTAGTGGAGGGGTAATGCTTCATGGTTTTACAGATTCAGATTGGATGGGCAGTAGAGTAGACCAGAAGAGTACTTTCGCATATTGTTTCAATTTGGGTTCAACTATGATCTCCTGGTCTAGGAAAAAACAGGGCTCCATAGCCCAGAGCACTGTCGAGGCAGAATACATTGCTGCAAGTGTTGCTAGTAGAGAAGCAGTGTGGCTCAGAAAGCTACTCTCAGATTTGTTCAGTGTTGAGTTGGAACCCACAGTAATCCATTGTGATAACCAGAGCTGTATAAAGCTCTCCGAGAATCCGATGTTTCATGACAGATCGAAACACATTGAGATGAGATATCACTATGTTTGGGACATGGTGCAGAAGAACATTCTCAGTATTTAGTATGTTACAACGACGAAACAAACCACAGATATTTTGACCAAGCCTCTATCCTTAACAAAGTTTGTGCACTTTCGAGACAAGCTTGGTGTTGCTGAGGATGCCTCTCTTGTTGAGAGGGCGTGTTGAAATTAGTGCAACTGTAAGAACCATTCTCTGGGAGGATGGCATAAGACCCTAGCTGAGATCTAGGGCCCCCAGTGCACTCATGGGGTTTCTTGGTTTGGGACCAAGAAGTTAGAGCCATGGCAAAAGACTCTAAGTGAGGGCCCCCAGTATATTGATGGGGTTCTTAGTCAAGGACCAGGCAGTGAGTCCATAGATGTGTTCTAGGGCCCCTGGATGTGTTCCAAGGAATCCTTGCTCGGTGCTTGGATTGATCCTTGGATGTGTTCCTTGGTGGTTGATGATGTAAGTCCCTAGATGTGTTCTAGGGCCCCTGGATGTGCTCCAGGGAATCCTTTCTTAATGCTTGAGTTGATCCTTGGTCTTGTACCTTGGTGGATAAGACCCTAGATGTGTTCTAGGGCCCCAGATGTGTTCTGGGGTAACCTGGTCGGGGACTAGGTAGGTCTTGGATGAGTACCAAGATGTGATGATGAGTGATCTTCTTCCTCTCTCCCGGGATGGTCCATGAGACCTAGGAGCAACTACGAAGATGGACATGACCACATCATTGATGTTTCCTCTTATGTAGTGATGATAAAAGTTTATAAGCTATCATGAGACTTATGTGGACATGTTTTCCATTAAAGAGGACCCCCTTGACTTTGTCTTGTAGTTCCCCCTTTGCTTGATTTTGTTTCCCCTCTTGTTTGATGTGGTGTTGGGTTTTTATAGGTCACTTTGACTCTTATTTGACTTTTTAATTAATATTTGTATTAATTAAAATTGTCAATTATTATTTGTTTTAATTATTAAAACCTAACCTTACCCCTCTTCCAAAACTATAAAAGAGGACCTACCCCTCTCTCATTCTTACACGCATCTTTCACTCCTCTCTCTCATTCCTTAGTCTGATTTTTGCTGCGGCTACCTCAGTTTGGTCTCCTTGTTTGGTACGGTCCCCTTTGTGGACTCTCTCTTACAGATCTGAGGTACGGCCTCCTTGGACTTTATTATCTTGCTGGCTGGGAGTTTCATTTTGGTGTGCTTGTTGGGTTAGGGTGCCGTGGATCCTCTCTTCTGCTGTTCTAAGTGTGCCGCTGCCCTCTCCTGCTGCTCTAAGTGTACCGCTGCCCTCTCCTAGCTTCTGTTGGGTGCCTTAAGGCTGCTGCTGCCTTACTGGCAACCCTTGTTACCTCCTCTATTGCTGCTGGTGTCTTCTTACCGGATTTGTGTAGGGTTTGACAAGCCCTAATTGGCTGTAATCACTTCAGCTCAGTTTGGACAGTTTTTGAATGATTTGTTTTGGTTTTTGTATCAGCCCTTTTCTTGCTGATTGTCCTTGAGTCCTCCTTGGCAAAAACAGTCCACTTAAGATCATGGTTGAGATCAAACCCTTGGGGTTTTGATCCATGATCTTTAAACAGAAAATTCTGAGCATATTAAAGAGGACAGCATCTAAACATAAGGTAGATCTTTAATTGTTTTACTAAAGGTAAGTACAGAATTTGTTTTTTGTTTGAAATCTGCACTTAGTTTATATTCAGAATTTTTCTTCTGTTAAGAATCATTTTAGCATGTTCAGATTCATACTGTCTATGTTTAATCTAGTTCAGATTTTGTTTTGAAGTGCTGATCTGTATGCACAGTAGAGTTTAATTTTTGAAAAGATATCTCTGTTTTGTTTTCCTAAAAAATCTAACAGGCCACAAATAATTGTCTTCAGCATAACTGGACACTTAGGCCTATGCTGAGACACCTTCCAAGCTACAATTTTTAACAAAGCACTTGTGTGAAATTTTAAGAGGTGGTTGAATGCATTGACAAACATTCTGCTCAAAGAACTGCTATAGACATGGAAGTCTTTTAGGACCTTTACATAATGTATTTTCTTTTCTAAACTGGTATTTATATGAAGGAAGTTTTTTTCAAATATTGAAGATGTGAAATGAAAAGTTTATTGAGTTAGTTCCAAACATCCTCCTTCAGTCAAATGCTTACGAGATTAATTGCATCTGAAATCTGATCTTTGTCCTTTCTACATTCTCGAATTGGAACCATAGCAACCAAAAGTATCATGGATGTGTGCTTTCTTTCAAGAAATACATAATTTTATGATTCTAGAATAATCGGTGAACAAAAGAAGGGCAGTGTGAAAAATGAATAAGATATTATAATTTATAATTGATCCTCCGTGCTTGATTTAAAAGTTACAAAATAACGCAAATAAACAAATTAGATTTTTTCCATTCTACACTGGTTGTACCAATTTGAATCAAATATTTCCTAGGTTAATGCAGCAACTGTTGAGTTCAGATTCCCAGGGACCAGAAATTTAACTTACGATACTGAAGAAAAGATTGAACTGCTTGCAACAAGGAAGGGCAAACTTCCTTAACTGGTGGAACCTCCTGCCAAAATGTTATGTACAAACAACAAAATAATTAAAAATGCTACTATGGCTCCTTACGTTATAATAGAAAAAATTAAGGTAACTTACCATTGTTGGGTACAAACACTAGATAGTAATAATTAAAAAAACTACTGTAGTCCCTTCTGGTTATACAAGAGAAAACTAAGGTAACATACCAAACAAACACCAATAACAAAAGCTACAAACAGAAATGTAAGAAATTTATATCAACAAAGACAGAAAGGACGTAACTTATTAAACTAAAAAAAGTAGCATACTTGAATATTTTTTGCATCACTTTGGAAGCCCGAAACAATCATTCGCTGTAGTGTCTTCAAACATAGCAGCCATCTCTCACATGTCAACTGTAGTGCCTGTTGACGTTCCATTGAGAACACAGTTCCTATGGGAGATTGAACAATAGCGGAAAATTCTTGAAGAATTGTTTGCACATCACTACGCCAGTGATGCCATGCATAATCAAAAAGCTGAGAAGTCATCTGCCACCCAAAGTCAAAAGATTAAAATGTGTAACTAACAGTAGAGGCATAAACAGCAAAGGAAAGTAAAAAGGCAAACAACTCAACTTTGGGCCTTGGCCTACCTTGCAACCAATCAGCCTTTATTGTAAGATATTTTTACCCACTCAGATAGAACTTCTTATGATGATTATTTTACGCAGTTACGTACAACACATACAACATACTAGCAAGTTACAAAATCTAAACTTTCAAAAAGGATGGGATTGAATGGTAGAAGTTGGGTTGTCAAGTGAAGATCAAAAGAAACTTAGTCTCTATGGGGACTACTACATAAGTCTCTATCCTAGTTTCTGCAATTACCAACACCTTCATACGTAAATAAGTGCGAGTGATTTTCTTTCCCATTAACAAAGATGCACACAAATAGGCAATATGACATGTTTTTTGGTTCCCTGATGCATGTCAGTGTCGCTCTAGAGTCTAGAGTAATGGTAGATCACTGTTGTCATCAAATTGGCAGGTGAGGGGCACGGTGCATGACGCATGTGACACATTAACTGTTTTTATTTAATGCATCATATATTGTATTACAATACTATACAAAAATACATAAGGCATACAAATGAACGAGCCAAACTGTGACTAAATGTGTTCCGGAAACCATTTCTGGTAGGTCCACAATGTGTTTCTGATATCCAAAAAAACCTGTGAAACCAAGAAACTACCCGCAGGATGTTTTCAGGACATTGGAAATATAAAAATCATGTGGTAAAAAAGTAATTGAACTAGAGAAACAGAGATTGGGACCTCGGAAGTTGACAATGGGACTCAGAAATTAACATTGAGGCTCAAAAACCAAAATCAAGCCTGAAATACTTCTTGTAGAATGATTTCAAGCATGATTTGCAAAAATTGAGATAGACCATCGGGAGAAGAAAAATTTTGTAAGTTGCCAACATCAGGGCTCTGTCATATTCCATTTAATTGTCTACATTATAACCTTCAATTAAGAGGCTTCCAAGAGGCTCTCCACAACCAAGAAGAACCAAGAAAATTGTTAAAGATTTTCGAGAAACAGAAATTCAGAGCAGTTTCACTTAAATGCCCTCTAGTTATAGTTTCTCATTCAATCCCACAACCAAAATAATGCAATTCACTCAACAAATCTTTACCATGTTCAAGGCACTTGTCATTGATGGGAAATGCAAAAAGGCAACAAAGACCTGTTGAATCCTTGCCTATCAATCCATCTCAATTATCAGTCAACTAAAACAAACAAGATACTAGAGTTTCTATGGTCAACAACAACTTGTCACACTGTTTGTGCTTTCCTTAATGATCTTTCATGAGGCCTAAGTTGTAGTACTGTTACCACCTCAAAATGCAAATCCGTTTTGCATTTGCAGAGGCATTGTTTTCAACAGCACTGTACCAAGAGATGTGGCCGTTTGGGGCACATTATGGGCTAAAGCCTGATCTTGTTATCATGCATGCAACAGATATGTTGGATATATGTTGTACTCTTTGCAGGTAGACTTAGTCCTTTTTTCAGCCAATGGTTTTTCAGCCCATTGTAAACTAATTTGGTTAAGGAATTGGGGCTGTAGTCTAATCCAGATTAACAGATTAGGGTTTTGGATGCTATGGAATACCTAAGTATTGTATTGAACACGATGAATTTAATACTCTGAGACAGAAAGAGGTGCAGCTCTCAGTTAGGTTGGTTTTCCCGGATAAGGGTTTCCAGAGTAAATCTTTGTGTAATGTGTGTGTGCCATTGTTATTTTGTCTATTTTAGATTCTGTTAGTATTATTTTTCTTGCACAGTGTTATCAGACTCTTCAAGATAGTGGTACCTTTTCTTTCCATATTGAAGGATGCTCAGATGGTTGGAGGGGTGTTTTACTGTTGACTTCACCTATTTGGAGGAACTATTGCACATGTGGCAACTTCTCATGTTTGGGGCACTTTGCTACATATTTTTATGCATATTTCTCCAATGAGGGTACCCTTCACATTCCCCAAGGCAATCTCTACATATTTGGAGGCATGAATCATATATGGACCTTTGGCACACTTACAAGAAAAAGAAGAAGTTTACAAAAGGATGGTTTGCATTAGGATAAAGAAGCTACTAGGAGGAGTGCTACACCAAGAGAAAGCTCTTATAAATTTTAGTCATATTTTACAAATGGTTCCAGATACTTTTAAGGATATTTTAATGGAGGCTTCTAGGAGATTCTTTAAAATAAATTATTAGAAGAAAATATGGAGGATAAATCTCTAGGAATTTCTAAATAAAATTTTACTTAAAGTTGCTTCTAGTCTTTTCTTTATACTATTTTATTGAGGCTTCTAGTATTTTCTAAATATATTTTATCGAGTCGTGGTTGGAGATTGAAAACTATAAAATGAGGCCTTCCCCTTGTTTGTAACTCGTGATTTCAACCTAGAGAAAATCCTAGAGCACTTGTGGTAATTGTTAAGGGAAAAAATTTGAGCAGAATTGGAGCGTCTTCAAAAAATTTCAGGGCTACAGCATTCAAGTAAGGTTGATTCTTTCATGTTTGCATTTGTTTCTTTGCTAGAATATTGTACTCGGTTGTTGGTACCGGTCTTAGCTAGTGAACGAAGGGCTGAAAGAGAGATTCTTTGATCCTCTTTAACGAGATTGATGCCAAATCTGAAAGTGTAATGTTTTGGGGGCTTTTATTCAATGGAAAATTATCCTGCTGCCTTATTTTCATATCTTGTGTCTGCTATTTGATGCAAGCAAGATTGGATATGTGTTAAGTGTATCTATAATCATTAATGGTTCGCTGAAAATGGTTCACATCTATTATAACTGGTATAATACTGCAGATTCATGGGTTTACTAAGTTCTTTATTATTGTTGACACTTTCCAATCAATTCATACATCCTTTGACTCTAAGTTGCACGAAACGGGGAAACGTTTCTAAGTTTCCGAAACCGGGACGGTATGAAACAGGCCCTCAAAAAATGGAAACGTCGAGGGAAACGCCGTATATAAAAAAAATAAAAAATATATATATATAGTTATTTTTTAAATAAAACATTATATTGCAAGAAAAACATAATGATACACATAAATAACATTTTTAAAATGAGTGTTTGGGGGCCCCACGGCCCCCTAAATTTTTTTGGCCTCTAAGACGCCTTAGAACGGCCGAAACGTCGGCCGTACGGGTTGGTACGGCCGGGAAACGCCGCCGGTCGTACCGTACGGCGTTTCCAAATCGAAAAACACCATACGATACGGTCGGCGGCGTTCTTGGCCGTACCATACCCATTTCGGCGTTTCGGATCGTTTCCTGCAACTTAGCTTTGACTCCATACCCATTGGTTTAGGCACTTGTCTATTTGAAATCACACCTAATATTCAATGCAGATTTTAAACTTTGTTTTGCTAAATCTGGAAATGGTTACAAGGGTTTTAAAGGACAGATCTAGCAATCCTAATAGAGAATCCTCCCTTATGCCAAAGGAAAGCCAGCCTAAAGTGAGGACAACCACCAAGGTGACAATAGGTGTCCTCAAGTTCCACTAGGGTTTGTACTTGGGTGATTGGACTTTTGGGTGCAGATCTTAGAGGTAAAAAAATGGTGTCGTTGTCGGGGATAAAGTCTCTTTCTCAGAATTTGCAGATTTGCTACATTGACATGATGAGGTGTTCTTCTTGAAGATATTGTCCTAATCTGGCAACTCCACGTAAGTTAGAAAGATTTATTTATGAAGAGGATGATCCAATGAATTGCTATGAATAGGATGATAAGATCTTGTGGGTTAAGTTCATTTACACCAAAAGTCTTCAACATGAGTCTCTTGTCAGATTTCATCTCAGGTTTACCGAAGCATTGTTGGTGATCCCTACGTCAAAAAGTTCGGATAAAGGATATCATACAAAGCTTTATATTGATGCATGTGATTTACAATCTTTCCTTTTTCTTAAAGAATGTGCATTGACAATATAAAATCAACATGTGTGGTTGTCCTATAAATAGAAGGAGTTCTTAATAATCTTAAGAAGAAATATGGAGTTAGGGTTTTAGAAAAACAACTCAAGTCTAAGTTGCTGGATTATTTCAAGTTGGTTGTATTGGAGGATTTCATTTGGTGTAGAGAATGTGAAAGTCCGCATGGAGAGGGAACATGTTATTGGTTTAGAAGAGAAGCCCATTTATTTGGAGATGATGAGTGCTTGTCTTCTACTCATTCTTCTAAGTCAGGTAATAAATCACAAAAGGCATATGCCATGGTTGAGATGTGTCATAGAATGAGAGAAGAACTTGATGATTTGGTGCTTGCATTTCAAACTAACTCTTTTGATGATTTGTTGGATAAAGCCAAGGATAAATATGAAGCATTAAACTCATTGGTTGTTTTTGATGATGAGAAATACTTAAAATCAGCTCATGTAAAGCAAGAAGATTAGTTTCAAGAGAATTCTTTAATAAGGGACCAGCTCATGATTTTTTCAAATGAATTATTTACCCTTGATATTGCAAATAGCAAATGGGGTGATCAAGCTCTTGAACACCTTATTGCACCTCAAGAAGAAGAATGTATTGCACATTCAAAGAATAAAGAGTTGGAAGGCAATATGATGGCATTTCATGAAGACCACATCACAAGCATTGAGAATGGTGGTAAAGATTCAAGCAAAGATAATGTATTTCCTCTTGTTCCGGAAAAGGCACACTGCAATGACGCACACACTTACATAAGGAAGATGTTCAAGCATCCACTACATCCTCCATTCAAGACAAGGGTTTGGTAAGCTGTGTTCATTTTCAAATTTCGAAATTTGATGATTTGAAGAGGATACATATTGAGGAGAAACCCTTGGAAGGTGAACACCTTTCAAGTTTCAGGTACTGTCATTCTTGTTAGAATATGAAAGATTGTGTGCTCGTTTTACCATTGACAATACCCTTGTCACCCAACCATAGGCCGAAGCCACCCTCTGAGCACCTTAACCTTGACAAAGAATCATTCTGAAAGCAAACCCTAGGCTAGATAGCCATACAAAGGGTAGCGCACCTTTCCCCAAGGATAGCGCATCAACAAAGGCTGATCAGATCTTCCAAACCCTAGGCAAGAGATAGTCCAAGCCAAAACGTAACTGCTAGTTGCAGCAACTGCACCAGCAGCTCTCCTCCAAACCTACGCACAAGACTGCAACTACACCAGCAGCTCTCCTCCAAACCTACGCACAAGACTGCAACTACACTGCGCAGATTTGGCTCTCTGCAACTACTGAGATGTGTCAAATGAGACACTGGCGCCCTGTATTTATAGTGGTTCTAGCAGACTTACTGGGGCCGACTTCTCCTTCTAGGTACCTGTCTGTTCAGTATATTATTATTATTTCTGGTCGACTTCTTCTCTTGGAGGCTAATAACCTAATATAAATTATCCTCTTGAGCCGACAAGTCTTCTAGGGTTATTAGCCAATTCATTAGGGTTTCTTCTTGCTTTCCGGAGTATTCTATTCTCGTCAGGTTTACACATGGAGGTAAATACCTCCCGCAGCTACCATAATATCAACACTCCCTTCTATCTAGGGAGGTATTACAAGTAATGGTCTTGAGCATAAAACATACCATTCACCCGGTAGCATCAACATAGTTATATAGACTAGATTATGACTAGATCATGAGCACCATCATCATCATCAGCTGCATCACCTCTCGAAACCATACTCTATCTGAGTAATCAGACATGATGCTCACTCCACAGAGTGATACAAGAGCCATTCTTCTAATCTAGAAGAGTAAATGTTTTGAACCATTTTCTGTCTGGAAAATCTATGTTCATCATTCATTTGGCTGATAATTATTTCTAATAAACTATTGATAGTCTTCAAGGCAATCAGAACAAAATAGAACACAACTGTGTCTACCCATAGTAGTACATAACTACAATCCAGCGGTACACTACCACAGCAAGTAACACACAAGTACTTGATCAGCAACGTATAGTCACGAACAGTGGAACATATCCACCACAGTAATATACATCTACTGTCATACAGTCTTCATAACAAACATCTGATAGCAACCTGCATAAAAACAATGTTATGATATAAACTGAATCATCTGGGCCAATCTTTCACTCACATCTGTGAGATCTGAAAGAATATCCGCCCTCAGTGTAGAACATCAACAATGGGCTATCTACCCTATTCTTCTCAAACAAGGAAGAATGACTATTTCTGATTTCTGAGCCTGGACCATTCCTCACCCTGGGCCATTCCTCCTACACTAATCAAAGTGCACACTGGAGAGAATGTATAAACCCTAAGGAATGTTTGTCCCTAATTGCAGAGCCTGGACCATTCCTCACCCTGGGCCATTCCTCCTACACTAATCAAAGTGCACCCTGGAGAGAATGTATAAACCCTAAGGAATGACTGTCCAAACCATTTCCTCTGTTAACCACAAGAGGAAAAGACTGTCCTGTATCAACCTCCAAAATGGACCATTCCTCATGTTAACCACAATGAGAAATCGTTGTCCGACGAGACGGGCCAATCTTCTTGAGTAACCTTCAAGAAGAGAGACTTCCCTAGACCACTCCCCATGTTAACCACAATGGGAAGTCGTTGTCTATAATACATCAGCAATCTAGACCATTTCCCATGTTAACCACAATGGGAAATCGTTGTCTGTCAAAAATCACAATCCACTTTCCGAACAGGAAAGCATCTGTCCAAGATGGACTATTTTCAATCTTGAAAATGAATGTCTTCAATAATATTTTCAGTGCTCCCTCCCAACCAGGGAGTCATCTCTTC
>JASDQU010437641.1:76381-91612 GCA_032191745.1 Picea mariana | reverse complement strand
TCAAACAAATAGAAAATAAAACTTATTTCAAACTATGTGAATGAAATGAAATGTGAATGCAAGAACCAAACCTAAAACACACAAGGCAAACCACTCAAACTATAGGAAGAGGCAAGCTAAATTTAAAAGCAATCAATCAAATTGGAATCAAACACTATATGCAATCTAAAATCAGTCACAATGAGCAAGCATGGAATATATGCACTATTAATTCCCACATTTAATTATCAACCGAGGATCATAAGATTCGAGGTGCAGGTGCAGGAAACGTAGGATCAAAGCCTAGTCTAGCCTAATCTAAAGCCGACAAAACAATCTTCAAACCCACACTGCAGGAAATTAACACTAAGGATTCATCACAGGGACGTAGGAATAATTTAGTGATATAAGGGCTTAGATCATGGTCTTTCATGCACTCGAGGTGATGTTCATGTGATTAACCATGAGTAGCTTACTTAATTCTTGTGTCCTTCAATAATTTTTTCCTATAGTGGATCCACACTTAAATACAATAAAAGAAACAATCAAACGGAAATGAATTCAAATGAAAAGAAATAAACAAATGGGAAAACCAAATCACAATGAAATGAAACTAACAGAAGGAAATCAAACAAATAAAAAATAAAACTTATTTCAAGCTATGTGAATGAAATGAAATGTGAATGCAAGAACCGAACCTAAAACACACAAAGCAAGCCACTCAAACTATAGGAAGAGGCAATATGAATTTAAAAGAAATCAATCAAACTGGAATCAAACACTATATGCACTCTAAAATCAAGATATTTCCACAATCAAGTGCATCAGTCACAATGAGAAAGCATGGAAAGAAATGAAAACGAATGGGAAAGAATGGAAATGCAGAAATACAAATTGGAAATAAATGGAATGTTTATGCAATGAAAAGAAATATCAACTCTGTAAAAGAAGCTAAAAACAAAATGCTTATAAAAATGGTTAGTCATATATGAAATCAAAAGAGTAAAAGAAGGATAGGTACTCTTTGTAGATTGAGAGCTTCAATGTAAAACACAAGAATCAAAGAGTAATTGAGAAGAATATGAACTTCTGCAATTGACGAAAGATCTATATTTAAAGCACAACCAATTAAACAAAAATTAATGTGTTGAATAAGTTGAGAGCAGGGCAAGTTCCTTGTGTGAACAATCAATAAAGTTGTTTAATTTAATGTGCATTCATCTGTCATGAAATGCAATTGCAGTGTGATTGGGCATTGATTCCACATGTAGAGAATGAGGTAAAGAGAGGGGTCGATCTGCTCTTGCAATGACTAATTATATTTCATGATTAAATCTACAATCAATGAGCAAATCTTGTTGAAGGAAAAAGAGAAAATATGGAAGAGAAAAGTTAAGTATATGCAACAAATGAGACAACTCTGTTTTTGTGTTTTCTTTTATAAATAAATGCAAACAAGAATATGTTAACATACTCTATTTTATGATGTTTTGGACAGTAAGAAACCAATGGCTGGTTTGAATGGTATATTTGATGTGCAAATTGGATGGAAAATCAATGACGAAGGAGATAAATGCAATGAGGGACTGTCCATAGTCTATTCAGCCTAAAAATAGAGCATATGAAGAATACACAAAAATATAAGCACGCAAATGTGATAGGAGAAAATGCTAAATAAATTCAAATCTCAATGTGATAATGTATTCAATTGGGAGGTTTACAATATGAGCTCTAATTAACATAACAATTGTAAAACTAAAATTAAGATTCAAACCACACACTCCAAACTGTAAATGAAATTCTAACCTTTAAACAAATTGAACAATAAAAGAAAAATACATAAATGAAATGCTAACTAGTTAAGATACAAAGGGAAGAATTCTTACCAAGTTGAGGGGCCCTACCCAATAGGTAATTTGCTGCCAAAAATATGTCAGTCCCCTTGAATGCACAAAACACCAATTCTTTATTCCATCAAACTCGGAAAATTACAAGTCTCTTACAATCTTGACATTGTCATGATGATACCTTAACATCCATTACAAAAGAATTCCCATAATGATAATTGGATTTCTCATGGCCCTATGAGGCTTATTTATACATGAAAAATAATTGATAAATGGATTGGACCGAATCCCAATGCTCAGATTTCAAATATTACATTTTTAGATAAAATCCTCAAAAATCTAGGTTTTATTGCAATTTGGGCAGATTCGAATTAGGTCCCCACCCATATCTTCCAAACCAATTCTAATTTTGAAAACCTGTTCATGGGTTACTCAATTTTCCATATTCTAGACAAAACCCATTTCGTATCATTTCTAGATCTGATTCCATATGCACGTAAATCGAGGCGCAATTTGGCAGTTTGAGATTTTTGCTAATTTTTGTAGAATCTTTCCCCCTGAGTTGGAGGTCCACACATGTGATATGGGTAAATTATGACTCATGTGTCCGCATGTAAACGTCGCTCTGGACAAAACTCTTGTCCCCTATTTTCCTCTAGAAGATTTCCAAAATTTCAAATTCTTTCTAGTACCAGATTGTTGTTGATGCTGGTACCAGATGACCTGGAGCATTCTGGTACTAGATGGTTTCTGGAACATTCTAGTATTGGATGTGTTGAATTGCAAGTAACAGATGATATGGAGTGTGAGTAACTGATGACATGGATTGTGAGTACCAGATGACTTGTAGAACCTTCTGGTACCGGATGACTTGGAGTACCGGATCAATGTAGTATTAGTACCGAATGAATTGAGTACTGGATGACATGGAGTGTGGGTACCAGATGACAAGGAGCATGGGTATCAGATGAATGTGAAGGTATCGGATGACTGTGCAGGTACCGATTGACTGTAGAACCTTCTTGTACATGATGACTTGGAGTACCAGATGACCTGCAATGCGGGTACCAGAATAGGAACAGTACAGGTACTAGAACATGGACAATGCATATATAGGAACTTGAACAATATAGAACATGTTGCTTGGACATAGAAACATAGGATTAAACCATCATCGGAAAAAATATTGTATAATCATCCTTTTAATCACTAAAAATACGGAAAATTGTGTATTAACCACATAGGATGAATAACAAGAGATAATGAAGGTTTATGGTGTAATTAGGGATATATTAGTGACAAAATGCGGGGAGAAGGTGTAATAATAAGTGTATTTGTATGGTGGAAAATATGACAAAACTAGAGCTCAACACACCCCCAAACCCAAGGATTTGCATGTCCTCATGCAAGCAAGGTGAAGAACTTATGATACTCTACTTATAGATTTATATGACATTATTTCTTTTGTGTAGGTGTTAGTTCTTTTGGAATGACACTTTGGAAACTACCACAGATTGAATTCAAACATATAAACAAAATTATCATAAAAATGGAGGACAAGCAATGGATGAGGTATCAGAGTGACGGTGAATGGTGTGCATATGGTGGTTGTATGAACTTGGACATCAATTCTAAGACCAATATTTACTTTATGGTTCTTTGCTTGGATAGGAAACAATGACTTCATCCTCTTTGAGATAGCTTAAGAATTCTTTATGATGTACAAAGAGAAGACACTATAGATGTTTCTTTGTATTTGTATACCACATATTTCCTTTTCATTACTTGGTCTTATCATCAAAGTATATTGTTCATTATGACAAGTGGAGTGAAGATGGAGGATTTACTAAGTAGTTGTGATAATTCATAGTGGAGTGTGGAGTGGGTAATAGTGGTTATGCATCATGTTTTCCAAGTTTTTAGTAAATTAAAAAGATTTGTACCATTTTTACCTCAAGTTACTCTTGCTTTGAATTCTAATGCATGTTGAAGTGCAAACTATGCAGAACAGGAAAAAATGTCTGCAAAATCATGATGTAGACTGTTGAAATATGAATATGAAGTGGAGCAAGGTTGAGAGCTAATGGATATCTAGGAGAGAGTTGATGAATGTTGATCTTTTGAGATTCCTTATGTCTCTCTCTCTCACCCCCAAACTCGTTGGTTTGCATGTCCTCATGCAAAATCTTATTAGCACACAAAATTTATGCAAGCTGAAAGTGGACTATGTGGAACCGATGCATGTTGACTGAAGGAGAGAAATGAAGTATGCCAGAGATGAGAGCTGCTGAAAATATCCTACAAAAAGTACCCTCGAAACAGATTTAAATTTATGTATTGTTGGTATAGGAACGTACTGGTTTTTGTACCAGTAGTACCGGAATAGAAAAATATAAAATAAATTAAACCAATACTACTATTATGAGAGAAGGAATATACATTTATGTCATGCTTAAAGAAACAACCAAAAACTAAACTTTATTAATGCTTGTAAATTTGGAAATGAAATTTATTTTAAAATATTACAAGCATACATAAAATTTCTAAATTACTTATTACATACGATTTCATCAATCATTAACAGTTGTATGCTCAAGAAACCATGTAAATCATGATGGGGAATTTTTCCTCTTATCCTTAAACAAGAGAACATGAGGAGATACATGGTCTTTAATAAATGAGAAACTGATAGGAAACCAGTCATCCCTGTTTAATTTCTCAAAGAATCTATGTCATTCAAGTGATATTGATAAAGTTCTCATTTGAGTTTATTAGATTCCTACACTTATGGGTCCCACCTCTAGAAAAATGACATCCTAGGTATGAATGACGGGGTCTGAAGACCATCTTACAAACATTCTCAAATGGCAATTAGATGAGGTTCATTATCCTTTTGTTCAACCATGCATTCTTCTTCTTAATGATTTACACAAGTATATTGTTAATACAGACAAATATAGATTAGGCATAATGAAAGACATCAAAATCAGAACCCATTGCCAACAAGCCTGTTCAGTACTCCAATGGGGTAATTTTGACATCTAAGAAATATCCTTCCCAGGTATAATGCCCCATTGCCAACGAGCCTGTTTAGTACCCTAATGGGTTTTCCTAGTCTTACCACAGGTTGGTACCTGCTACCAGCAAACTTGTTCAGTATTCCAATGGGTTAGCCTCTTACACCCATTTTCCATCAAAGGATCTTGTCCCAATATTTACCCTTAAGATAAAATTTATATATTGCTTTTGCAAGGGTGAATGGGGGAGCATCTTTGAAAACCTTTTTATAGGATGGGATGGTATTGGGTTGGAAGATATTTTATAGATTGCCCATAAAATATTGTTCATATGAAAAATAAACTTATGTATCGATATTAGTCAAAAGACATACCATGGTCAAACTTACTTAATGTGTGGTGGATGAGGCCATGAGAGAATGACCTAAAGGTGTCTCTAGTCCCTAAGTTCATCTTCTCCATATAAGATTGTGTTCCCTCACAAGTAGAAGTTTCATTCACTCTCATGCTACTATTTGATAAGAATGCTTGAATAACAAGTTATGATAGGAAACTATGATTTAAAAGTTACCTATGGGTATCATTATGCATACCTTAAATATTTTGTAAATCCCCATAATATTTTAACATTGGGCTTATGAGCAACTTTTATTATTAATAGTCAGAAATCTGTATGTAATAATAAGAAGAAATAGCTTAAGTTGTTTTGGTTTTTGATGTTATATAACCAATATTATTTTCATCTCATTTCATTTATTTGAAAAGAAACATGAAAATATGTTGCATTTATTTAGAACTAGGTTAACTAACATGCAAATTTTACTCTATCCTATCTAAGAACAAGAAATTAAATTTCACGTGTAAGAATATTTCCAATGTAACCATGTGCGTAACAGGTGTAGAAATACATTCATACTCGGGTTTGAAAGATAATATTTAATGTATACCAAAATACGAAGAACTAACTGCTTTGATGAGGATGTGAAGAGTTGTTGAAGAAGAGAGTGGTGCTTCAATATTGTTGTTGTCTAGAACAATTGTTCAATGTAATCTTCATGCTCTTGGCTCACTTCCTCATTTAGACCACTCTGCATGTCTCCCTCTATCATGCCACACATATCATCTTCTTTCGGATGGTTTGTCTCTTGGATGCATACTGGATCTGGCGATATGCATGTCAAGAAATCCTTGATCTTAGGCTCTAATGGTGGCTCTCCATTGGATGTGGTCCATAATTCTTTAGTCTCTCCTATAGGTTGGAAAGAGTGATTACAAAAGGATTTTAGATCTTCTTGTGGATGTAGCTCATGGAACTCTTCTTCTTCTATCACTTTCGGAGAGGCAGATAGGTTCTTGACTATTGTCATATTTTCTCTTCCTCAGAGGCAGAGATTGCAACTGCTGCTAGGATTTGAGAGAGTTCTATTAAACTCTTGATCATATTTGATTTCTTGTTGCTGGTTGATGGGTCCTGTTTCACACATGGATTAATGTAGAGGGGGGTTCTTACAGTGCCCAAAAGATTTTTAAAAACCCTAAAGAAATAAAAAGAATAAAACTAAAAGAATAATGTAAGCAAACCAATTATATACTTGAAGCACCATCGTACTACTAGGACCTTGTTTTCACCAGTTTATTTGTTCACACAAGTTCACTTCTCTTCTCATATATATAAAAAATGGCTAATGCTAATAAAACACAAATTCCAACTACTGAAAGGAAGAGGACAACCTAACTTTGGATTAACCCCACTAAAGTGGATGCGTGGGATCTTCCCTCACGTCTTACTGTCTTCTCTCCACCCTTAGGTCGTCCCTAAAATCACACCACACTTGCATGAAAATAAACACGCTTGCATGAAAAGAAAAACACTTGCATGAAAGGAACATTCAAGGCTTTGGAGAAATAAAAGCAACCTACCTATGATCTAATCCCTTTAGCACCTCCCCGACAACGACGCCAAAATGTTGGGACTAAATATATGCACTATTAATTCCCACATTTAATTATCAACCGAGGATCATAAGATTCGAGGTGCAGGTGCAGGAAACGTAGGATCAAAGCCTAGTCTAGCCTAATCTAAAGCCGACAAAACAATCTTCAAACCCACACTGCAGGAAATTAACACTAAGGATTCATCACAGGGATGTAGGAATAATTTAGTGATATAAGGGCTTAGATCATGGTCTTTCATGCACTCGAGGTGATGTTCATGTGATTAATCATGAGTAGCTTACTTAATTCTTGTGTCCTTCAATAATTTTTTCCTATAGTGGATCCACACTTAAATACAATAAAAGAAACAATCAAACGGAAATGAATTCAAATGAAAAGAAATAAACAAATGGGAAAACCAAATCACAATGAAATGAAACTAACAGAAGGAAATCAAACAAATAAAAAATAAAACTTATTTCAAGCTATGTGAATGAAATGAAATGTGAATGCAAGAACCGAACCTAAAACACACAAAGCAAGCCACTCAAACTATAGGAAGAGGCAAGATGAATTTAAAAGAAATCAATCAAACTGGAATCAAACACTATATGCACTCTAAAATCAAGATATTTCCACAATCAAGTGCATCAGTCACAATGAGCAAGCATGGAAAGAAATGAAAAGGAATGGGAAAGAATGATAATGCAGAAATACAAATTGGAAATAAATGGAATGTTTATGCAATGGAAAGAAATATTAACTCTATAAAAGAAGCTAAAAATAGAATGCTTATAAAAATGGTTAGTCATATACGAAATCAAAAGAGGAAAAGAAGGGTAGGTACTCTTTGCAGACTCAGAGCTTCAATGTAAAACACAAGAATCAAAGAGTAATTGAGAAGAATATGAACTTCTACAATTGACGAAAGATCTATATTTAAAGCACAGTAAATTAAACAAAAGTTAATGTGTTGAATAAGTTGAGAGTAGGGCAAGTTTCTTCTGTGAACAATCAATAAATTTGTGTGATTTAATGTGCATTCATCAATCAAGGAATGAGTAGATAAAGAGAGAGGAAAATTATCTGTCATAAAATGTAATTGCAATGTGATTGGGAATTGATTCCACGTGTAGAGAATGAGGTAAAGAGAGGGGTTGATCTGCTCATGCAATGACTAATTATATTGCATGATTAAATTTGCAATCAATGGGCAAATCGTGTTGAAGGAAAAAGAGAAAATATGGAAGAGAAAAGTTAAGTATATGCAAGGAACAAGACAACTTTGTTTTTGTGTTTTCTTTTATAAATAAATGCAAACAAGAATATGTTAACATACTCTATTTTATGATGTTTTGGACAGTAAGAAACTAATGGTGATTTGAATGGTAGATTTGATGCGCAAATTGTATGGAAAATCAATGATGAAGGAGATAAATGCAATGAGGGACTGTCCATAGTCTATTCAGCCTAAAAATAGAGCATATGAAGAATACACAAAACTATAAGCACGCAAATGTGATAGGATATAATGCTAAATAAATTCAAAGCTCAATGTGATAATGTATTCAACTGGGAGGTTTACAATATGACTTCTAATTAACATAACAATTGCAAAACTAAAATTAAGATTCAAACCACACACTCCAAACTATAAATGAAATTCTAACCTTTAAACAAGTTGAACAATAAAAGAAAAATACATAAATGAAATGTTAACTAGTTAAGAGACAAAGGGAAACATTCCTACCAAGTTGAGGGGCCCTACCCAACAAGTAATTTTCTTCCAAAAAGATGTCAGTCCCTTTGAATGCACGAAACCCCAGTTCTTTATTCCATCAAACTCAGAAAATTACAAATCTCTTACAATCTTGACATTGTCATGATGATACCTTACCATCCATTACAAAAGAATTCCCATAATGATAATTGGATTTATCATAGCCCTATGAGGCTTATTTATACATGAAAATGCATTGATAAATGGATGGGACCGAATCCCAATGCTCAAATTTCAAATATTACATATTTAGATAAAATCCTCAAAAATCTGGGTTTTATTGCAATTTGGGCAGATTCGAGTTAGGCCCCCACCCATATCTTCCAAACCAATTCTAATTTTGAAAAATGGACCACTTTAAACTCAATTTTCCATATTCTAGACAAAACCCATTTCGTAGAATTTCTAGATCTGATTGTATATGCACGAAAATCGAGGCACAAGTTGGCAGTTGGAGATTTTTGCTAATTTTTGTAGAATCATTCCTGCTGAGTTGGAGGTCCACACATGTGATCTGGGTGAATTCTGCCTCATGTTTCCGCATGTAAACGTCGCTCTGGACAAAACCCATGTCCCCTATTTTCCTCTAGAAGCTTTCCAAAATTTCGAATTATTTCTAGTGCCAGATTGTTATTGATGTTGGTACCGGATGACCTAGAGCATTCTGGTACCGGATGGCTTCTAGAAAATTCTAGTATTGGATGTGTTGAATTGTGAGTACCAGATGATATGGAGTGTGAGTACCCAATGACATGGACTGTGAGTACCAGATGACTTGTAGAACCTTCTGGTACCGAATGACTTGGAGTACCAGATGAGCACAATATTGGTACCGAATGAACTGAGTACTGGATGACATGGAGTGTGGGTACCGGATGACAATGAGCATGGGTATCAGATGAATGTGCAGGTATTAGATGACTATGCAGGTACCGGTTGACTGTAGAACCTTCTGGTACCGGATGACCTGCAATGCGAGAACCAGAACAGGAACAGTACAGGTATTGAAACATGGACAATGCATATATCAGAACATGAACAATAAAGAACATGTTTCTTGGACATAGAAACATAGGATTAAATCATCATCGAAAAAACTATTGTATAATCATCCTTTTAATCACTAAAAATATGGAAAATTGTGTATTAACCACATAGGATGAATAACAAGAGATAATGGAGGTTTATGGTGTAATTAGGGATATATTAGTGACAAAATGCGGGGAGAAGGTGTAATGATAAGTGTATTTGTATGGCGGAAAATATGACAAAAGGGGAGCTCAACAAGCGAAATGTACAAAACTATAGAAATACAGTGTGAAAGACTCACTAGAATGGTGGCATCTTATTTGTGAGAAGAGATGTGACGGATAATCACATTCACAATAAGATGATTGTTACAATGAGGCTCCAAATGCATTTTTAACATAAATAAAATCGAAAACCGTAACCCCGAAATATGAAAAACCAACAGTTTTGTGGACCCTGTTTTGGGTAGTTTGGTGTATCAACTTCTCGTGGGCGTAACTTTGGCATACAATCTTCCTTAGGGGCACACAATAGCTCGTTGGAAAGGTATTGATGAGGAGATTAATTTTGGGGGCTAAGCCATAGCCTTTGTATATGATTGAGATGCTCTATCTTGAAAAAATGTTCCTTAGGCCCTCAAAATGGCCCCGAAAGTTTAGGAACTGAAAAAATTCTAAAAATAGCAAGTTGCCATAAAAATGTTTTGAGTTAGTTGGAATAGGTGAGTGGCCACTGATATACACTTGGATCATGGTGGCTTGTTGTAGAGAGTATCTGTGCAACAAATCCTACTCTTGGGTGGAATGTTCATCATCTGCAGTCGGTTGTGTAAAATGTTTTTAAATTATAAGTGCTTTGATCACTATGTTATTTAGTATTAAGTGTTGTATGTAAATTCTACATTTTAATCTATGTTTATGTGATTTAATGTTTCTATGCATGTTCAAATAATATGCATTCACATATTTAAAATTGTTGATGGTGGCATGGATAATTTTTGGTTATGTTGTGTGGATACATTCATATTAAATTAGTATCAAATTTATGTATTCCAATGATTTCTCTAGTAACATGGCCTAGAAAGGTAGTTGGGTATGTTACACCAAACGAGACTTGGTTTTGGTCTACTAATAAGACAAGGATACCTTCAGGTTATGAAAATTTAATCCCACGTGGCACAATTCTTACATTGTGAGGCATGTCCTTTCTAAATAAGCTTATGGATTAGACTATTATGAAGGAAACATGCTATATGAGCCCTGCAATAGGTTCTATGTCAAGAGGTACTACACTTAGGTATCCAATCCTAACCCTCCCCTTGTAACTGTTGTACATTAGTAGTTTTAGTGTTTGTTAGATTTATATTTTTGTTTTTCTTTGGAATTTCTTATAATGCTTTTTTCTTGGTTAGAAGATGTCATTGGATACACCCATGTTTGTGGCATTTGTGGATGGTGCTAGTTGGCACACCTAGAACCTTTCTTCCACATATTGGGTGATCTATTCTCCCACATGCTATATTGTGACCTCAAGAGGTGCTTGCCTTGGAATAGAAACCAATAATGTGGCTATGTATAATGTTGTAATCAAATTATTCTTGGAAGACATCTAGCATGGAATTCAATATTTAGTAGTTCACTTGAATTTGTAGCTAGCAATGTCGCAGTTAAATGATGAGTACAATATCCATGATCCTATAATTCTCTACAATTTCTTATGGGCATAGCTTCTTGAGTGTTCTTTTGAGTTAATTACTTACGTTCTTATTCTGAGAAGTTATAATTGCTTATCTAATGCACTGAATAAGTATGTATTAGATCAATATTTGTCACATTAATCAAAATAAAAGCATTCATGTACATATTATGGTAAGCAAACACAACACCATTTTGAATATAAGTAAATTTGAAGAGTATATGTATATTATAAAGTTTCATCAAGTACAAATATGTGGAGTTTGATGTACAAAATCAAGCTTCCTAGCCCTTGATAATACATGTATGAATAATAGTACAAGATAGATCAAATAAATCTAGGCCTCAAGCCCTAGTCAACATGGGTCTCATGGTAGAAAACAATGGCATTTTCCACCCATTGTAAAATTCACACCTAGGCTCGTGGTACTCCAACCACTTGACACTAGACATGTTTGGTGTTGGGTAGACAGTGTTGGATAGAGAAAAATGAGAAGAGATGAGGTATAGAGAAAAGGTGTGGGATCAAGAAGATCAAGAGGACCAAGAAATAAGAGAGAGGAAAATGAAGAAGATGGGGGATAGGAAGAAACAACTAGCACAAAATCTGGGAAGACCATTCGAGCATGAGCTGTATCTAAATCATAATCATTTTTTTCCAACCAAGCATGAGTGGTATCCAACTCATTATGGGCTAGCAAGCAAACTTGATAAAGAGGTCCTAAAGATGTAAAAGATCTGCAAAGTTCAGCAGTGGAAGAAGAGGAACTAGAGGAATTTTGAGTAGTTCTTGGGGCTGTAGGATGTTTGTGTGTAAAGAAGCCACCAATCTAAGTAGAGTAGTGTACATTGAACCTCTATTGTAGCATAGAGTGAAAGCTAAATTCCACAACTTTAATAAAGAAGAAAATCTTTTGTGGACGTAGCTTAGGAGGGGGTGAACCACGATAAATCTGTGTCTAATTATGATATCGAATGGTTATTCATGTATGTATGGTGTTAATTCATGTCTGTATTGTGTTAATTCCTACCTTTACTAAGGATGAATTCTTATATTTTCTAATATTTTTGATAGATTCATGCACAATATCTTTAATTGTATGTTTAACCACTAAATGACAAGAATATAAATTGATATGCATATAGGATTAAGTAACCAGGCCAGGTTAACTAGGATCTAGTGCATGAAAGGATATTGTAGGTATAACAAAGCGTGCCTCCCTTTTTTCCCTCACCACTATAGAATCTTAGTTCTTGCAGTCCCCATAAAGATACCTCGGGTGAGACTTCGCCTGCTTGCAGTTCATGTCGAAAGGGATGATATCTGTAGGGTTTTTTTGGACTAATTACATTGAACCCAAGGTCTTGAACCTTCTTATGTGCCTGCACCAACAAATGGTTCTGTTGCTGGGAGCTGGAATCTAAAAGTGATGGAATGTTTTGGAGACCTATGAGGAAAGAGATAACTGAATGGATGGAACAAAAAGAATAAGAATTTTCTCAGAAGGAGAATAAAAACCCTCACTTCAAGAATAAGAAATGGCTATAGAGGTATGTGTATACAGACTTGGATGAGGTTTTTTCAGTGAATTTTGTAATATTTTAGTAGAATGGAAAAGACTAGTAGATATAGACCAACTATGCCAAAGAACTGGAGTCCTGAACTAGTGAGATGAGTGGACTCAGTAGATAATAGGACGTCCTAGGTAGTGGAATTCTGGCTCGACAATATCTTGGGAGGCTATGTAACATAATTTTCCATAGAATGTACTTAGACTTATAGTTTTGCAGAAAGAGACTTCTTTAAATGTCCGCAAGGAAGATTCATAAAGTCGTTAGCCACTTGGATAAAAATGTTTCTATGTGATAAATAATTGATGATGATGGAGTCATATAGCTAAAGTAATTTACACACACAGAGGGATTGGGGTTTGCTGACTAGGAGATGATACAAGGGTAGGAAAATGGATAGATGGAATGGATACTAAGAATGCAAGAGAAAGAGGAAGGGATATCATAAGGGGAAGATAAATTTGGAGTCCTACGCAGTGGGAGAAGGTACAAAAAGTTGAGAACTACAGTTGGGGAGAGAGAGCAGTGCAATGAGTACCTGGAACATCTCATAGACATCTATATAATAGAAGTATTGCAGATAGAGGGAGAAGAAGAAGATATCTAGTTCAGTCCAGTTGTATAAGAACCATTAAGTCCTTTCTGATTCGAGTCTTGGGTCAAAACAACAACCTTGTGTGTGTCATTTGAATCCAAGACAACGTTCGAAGATCTCCCCATAGCACTTGTAATTAGTAAAGGAAGTCAAAGCAACAATAACCAGAGTAGTGGTAGTGGTATAGTTAGTCAGAGTCAACCAACATCACCAGGAAGGGGTCCTACACCCAACATCACTAGGAAGGGGTCCTACACCCAACATCATGGCATGAATAGATTACCAAAGTTCAAAGGAATTGGATCTAAGGATCCAAAATAACATCTGTTCATATGTGAAACCATATGGAACTAGAAAAAATGTCCATGATGATGGAAAAAATATTGTACAACTAGAAACAAATTTTAGAGGACACGTGCTAGTCTAGTACATGAAGCTCCAAAGTACTACACCACCGGGTCAAACGAGGAAATTATTAGAGATTACAAAAGCATTATTAAAAGAATTTAAGAAACCAAAGTTCGAGTCACAGTACATTACTGAGCTCAAGGAGATCAAGAAAGTACAGACTAAGTCAGTATGGGAGTTCGATCAGATATTCAAAGATGTGATGGGGAGGTTAACATTTCAAATACATGATCAACAGCATAGAGAGTGGTTCATTGCAGTCTTGTTACCTCACATCCACAGTCCTTTAATACAAAAAAAGGTTACGTCACAGTTTGAGGCATTAGAAATTGCTATGAAATTGGAAGCCTCTTTGGTTGGAGACAACAATGGAATGGCGTGGATATAGAACGAACTAGTTGCATTAAAAATTCAATTAGCAGAAATCACAAAGGGGAAAAAGAAATGGGAATAGGTCTGGTGAACCAAATGCAAGACTTAAGGTCACCACAATTATGAATTTATAGCCTTTGCGCAGTACTTAGTAGCTATAGCACCAAACCCGCTACCAGGAGGATGATACTGTGAGATATGAAAGAAATGGGGACACAACCCCCATGTGTGCTAGATATTACAAAAATATCAGAGTACCCAAAGAATCTTATTCTATAGCTTTTGAAAATCAGTGGGACATAAAGAAAAATATTGTCATGCATTTTATTTAATGAGGGAGCACACAACAAACATGTACATGATTCAGGAGGATAATGTTGTGACATAGGGAAAGGGGAAGTATAATAATCCAAGAAGATTTAATCAAGGAAACTGAGGAGGATTTGGTAGGGTTCGAGGTATAAAAAACTTCATGAGAGGAGGAAGAGGCCCCATAATATGTTATAATTGTCACCAACTAGGAAACTTAGCATGGGATTTCCAAAATCCCTGGACAACATGTACTTATTGTTGTGCATTAGAACATGCGACAGAGGACTTCCCACAAGTCTTGGAAAAATGGCAGGCCAGAGGGAATCAGAACCAGAACCTAAATATTCAAAATATATCTACCGAAGTATGAGAGGAAGGACCCAAAAGAGCGGTCGTTACATGTAGAGGAACCAAAAAAAGGATGGATGCAACCAACGAAAGGAAATCAATTGAGTAGTGGGTAAAGAAATTAGAAGCACCTATACGTGCATTTGACCCATGGGAAGAGAAGGAGAACTATAAAAAATCAAGGAAATAAATATTGTGAAATGTCTAGACAATGTCCACATCAGCTACGCTATCTATGGGGGATATGCATCCCACTTAGGACCAAATCATTACTAAAGGATCACTGGATAAGGTAACCACCTTAGGAATTTTTTTGAAAAGTTTCCTAGAGTTGGTTGAAGAT
>JASDQU010437641.1:66258-76317 GCA_032191745.1 Picea mariana | reverse complement strand
AAATAAAGCAGTGAACCATCTACTGCGCAAGAAAAGAACCAACATAGAATTCAGGTTCAACGAGTAGATTGGAGAATACGACATAGACAATGCGATCTTACACTCAGGGTCCGATGTGAACGTGCTACCTAAGAAGACATGGGGGATGATGGGGAAACCAAAGTTAGCATGGTAACCCATCCAATTGAGACTAGAAAATCAGTTTAAAATAGTACCTATTGACAGATTAACATGAATACCTGTGAATATAGATGGAGTGCGCAATGTCATAGATTTTGAAGTTATCGAGATTGTGGACAACAACCAACCATATCCAACATTGATGGGACTAGAATGGGCCTTCAATAACCAAGTCATTTATCAATTTGAAAAGGAGAGAGATGATATTTGAAGTAGGAGGTCTAAAATTCACTACACCCTTGGACCCAAAAGAGGGAAGGAGGTACATAGAACCAGCGCAGAGCGATGAAATCGATCACCTGCACAACATGGTTGCAAGGATGGAATATTATGTTAACCCCACCGTAGATGATGCACTGAGTTGGAGTAGCATCAGTTCATGTACATAATATTCAAAATAAGGTTTGGACTTATTGAATTTATTCTAGACTTACAACCACCCACATCAGTTAAATAGCTACACATGACATTGGGTCATACCGGGTATTACAGGAAATTTATCAAAGGATACGTGTAGATTACAAACCCAATGGAAAAATTGTTGAAAAATGACACAAATTTCTAGTGGAATGATGATTTCTATAAAGGAATCGACACACTAAAACAAAAGTTAGTAACTACACCGATACTAATTTTCCCTGATTGGAATAGGAAATTTCATGTACACATGTATGCATCATCAATAACATTGGGTATGATCTTTTCACAGCCAGGTAATGAAGAGATAGATCATCCAATCACTTTTTCAAGTAGCAAACTATCAACAATGAAGAAAATCTATACCACAACAAAATGTGAGGGATTGGCCATGGTTTACACACTGCAAAAATTCAGACACTACTTACTAGGTTCACACTTCAAGATGTGCACATATCATTTTACACTGTGATATTTGGTCAACAAGCCAGTGTTGGGGGGGAGGATTTGCAAATGGATCCTATTTTTCCAAGAGTACAACTTAGAAGTGGTAGTAAGAACTCATTGAGTACAACTTAGATGAGTAAAGAAAAGATTGACAAAGAAATCATTGAGATAAGGGCGAGAATGGAACAACTGACATTGAAGATGCAGTAGAAGGCAAAAGTACATTGGAGGTATGAATGGCCTCTAAACAGGAAAGCCAAATGGCCTGTTCAAAAGTTGCTGGCCAGGAAACAACAACAAGAGTTGAGGAAATGGATGAGGTATGATGAAATCCTCAGTGACACAGAGCTGGTTTGCATCTGTGAGCCAGAAGTTGGAGAAACCCTTAGTGAGGAGGAAGAGAGATCAGTTTCAGGTCTCATAAACTGCTAGGAAGGCAGAGATGAATTTTCCAATTGCTAGGTGGGCAATGAAATGAGGTCATTGGAGGATATCATAGACTGTCAGGAGGATAGTAGTGGAAATTCATATTTCCAGGTGGAAAAGGAAGAGAAAATGAGACTGTCTGAAAGTCTCATGAACTCAGGGATGAGTTCGGGTTAGCAAGGAGTGCTGATGAAGGTGGGATCGATCGATCTCGTAAACTGCCAGGTGGGCAGAAGTGAACTTTCGAGTTGCCAGGTAGGCAATGGGAAGAGATCAGTGGAAGGTTTCGCATACTCCCAAGGGAGTAGTGCTGAAAGTTCAGATTGCTAGGTGGGTAATGAGATGGGATCACGGGATCTCATAGACTGCCCGGTGGGCAGTAGAAAATTCCCAAATTGCCAGGTGGGTAGGGGAAAGGAGATGAGACTGTCTAAAAGTCTCATGAACTCAGAGGAGAGTTCATATCAGCAAGGAGTGCTAACAGGAGATAATCATAAGAGCATTCTAATGATTGGGGGAATTCGAGTATTCCTACCAAGCAACCCAGTTGAGTCCAGAGCATGTGTTGCAGATGCAACAACAAAAGAGAGATAGCCAGTAGAAACTGTCATGGAGGAAGAAGTGGAGTAGACACTGATGTTTTCCCAAGGAGAAAAGGATGAGCATTCAACAGAATGGCTCAAAATTTTTAGCTAAGAAGTTGAAACAGAGATGACTGTAGCACTGAAGCCTACAACAGAAGAAGAAGTAGACAACAGGAATTTTGTTGATCTATGCGAAGAATTGGAAGCCCTGGAGAGAAGGGTGATGGTGCAAGGCTTGCACATCCAACAAGCTAAGTTGGAAGAAGGTAGTGGAGCATACCAGCCCCAGGAGAAGCTGGAAGAAGTTGAAAGTATGCCAGCAGAATAAATGGCAGTAGCAGAACTACCACAGGAAGAGGTTGAGCAGCAGTTCAGTAAGGAGACTGCAGAGCTAGATTTTGCAGCAAAGTGGCCACTCAGTGACACAAAGAGAGATAAAGACAATATGGGAGGTCAAACAAATCTTCCCATTGAGAAGAAAGAAGTGCAGTAGAGAAGACTGCATACAAAGAGCCAACCACTAGAGTAGCTGGACAAGGTAATTGAAGAAATCAGAAGGCCGATGTTGAGTTCAGCAGCAAAAGCGGTGAACAATGAGAAGCTGCGCAGAAAGGAGCCTGCAAGAGCAGCAGGGAAGAAGAAGCAACAACAACAATAGCAACATAGCTGGAGAGGAGCAGATGGACAACTCCAAGGGAAACTTTGGGATCCAGGTGGATTTCAACACTAGAGAAGAGGAGCTCATGAGTAGGAGCTCANGTGGGCCAGCCAACCAACACATCCAACATGCATTAATGGAAAAAGGGAGAGGCGCATCCCTCTCAATTTTGAAATTTGAAATTTCAATAAATGTTGTAAGGATTTTAGTGCTAGACCACGCAGCTGTTCAGGAAGTGGTTGAGGTTGCCTTAAATGGTTACCTGCGGCTAATTCCAGATCTGTCAGGACTGGACATCCATTTATGTAATGTAGCCATAGGCACTGCTCAGTGATAGCGATAGCTCAGAGACGATGGTTGAGGATAAGCTTGAGAGAGCCCCCATTTTGTAATGAAGAAATTGGAGTATAGAGTTAGGGAGAGAGTTCTCAAGTCAAGAGGTCTCGAGAGAGAGCTGAGACTTGTTACAGTCCAGCCTTTGTAAACATTTGTATAGGCATTTGGAAATTAATACAAAGAGCAGTTTTTACTACCCATGAATTGTCTGTATATGTTTATGCATTTGAGTGTCACCTGTATCTTATAGATATAGGTTATAGATAGATTTTATTGTCTATCTAATTGAGTTGTGATTTTTGCCTAGTTTCTTTAGGCTGTGCAAGGAGTGCACAACAGAACACTAGAAGTTTTGTAGCCAGTGCGAGGAGTGCACATCTGAGCTCTGCGGAGTTAGAAAGAAAATGCAAGGAGTGCACACCAGAAAGATTCACAGATTCAAGGAGGAGCCTCAAGGTTGTTGAACACCTTGGAGGACGAGGAACTATGCAAAGGAAGGCACAGAAAAGAAACAAAACTACTGAAGGTTCTGTAAAACTCTGCCAGAAGGGCATCGAGCGAGTGCAAAGAGTGCACTAAAGAAGTCCATTGCGAGTTCAGAGAGAAGAGAAGTGTCACAGGAAGACACTTATAGAGTTACTGAACACTCTGGGAAGAGAGGCTCTGCAAGGTGTGCATCAAGCAGAAGGACACCAGGAGGGTGAGAACCATTTTGTTTCAAGAAATACTTCAAATTTGAGTTGAGAAAAAGCTCAGGAGGAAGAGTGCCTTTGTGCACAGAGAAACAGCTGCAAGGAGCACCGAGGTAGAGAAACCCTTTGGAGGGTTCAGAGTTTGATAAAGCTCAGGAGGGATAACATTTTCAGAAAGCAAGCGAGGTCCAAAACTATTAGGACTTGTAGAGGAAGAAAAGGGCGAGACCTTTGGGACTTGGAAAATCTTCCAGGAGAAGGAAGAAAGCTTAAGCTCAGGGAGGAGCTACAACTACTGTAAGATCTTGCGTGGATAGATGATAGCCATCGAATCCAGGAGGAGCTGCATGAGGTTTAATACTCATATGAAAATGAGAGGAGCCGCTAAATCATTTCGGCATTTCAAAGATTCGAGGTTTGGCATTTCGGGAATCCCGATGACAAGAGACCGTGGCACTTCACAGTGAAAACCCTGAAGTCACAAAACACAACTTGCCTTTCAAACAAAAACTTTGGCATTTCGGCATATCGAGGTTTTGGATACTGGGAGGTCGAAGGAGAAAACATTTGTCACAGAGGATTCGAAAAATCGCGAATCCTGAAGTCCCGGAAAGGTGCATACAGGCGAGGTTTCGGGGAAACCCCAGAAAGGGCATTTCGGCTATCGAAAGATGCAGGGGTGAGAGTTAGAAACTCTTGACCCATGAGATCCCTAAAGGAACTGAGCCATTGGATCAGGGAGGCTCACAGTCATTGATCTTTCTCAGGAGAAGGAGGACCAGAATTTCAGGATTTCGGTACTTCGGTATTTCAGATACCGGAAGTACGAGAGGACAAAGGATTGTTGCTCTGAGATTCACGAAGTTCCAAAACATGAATTCTTGAAAGCATAGGAGGAGTATTGTTGGGCTACAAAGATAGGAACAGATTTTGGCATACCAGGATTCGAGATTTTAGAAGTCCTAGAGACAAGGAATTTGCGCTCTTGGGGATGAAAACCCCGAAGTCATGAGCGCAATGCATCCTTTGGAGGAGAAGGCAGCCAAGGATTTCGACATTTCGGGGATCAGCTTTTCGGCTGTTCTGAGGAGAAGGAGGCGGGAACTTGACATCGAAAGTCACAAAGTCACGAAACACGATGCGCCTTTGAAATAGGTCTATGAACCCGTGGAAGGTTGTCAAGATTTCAAGAAAAGGATCGAAAGAGATTGGTCCCAGAAGAAGCAGATATTTCGGCATTTCAGGAACTAGAAGGTTGAAAGACAGAGGACAGGAGGAGCCTTACTTCGTGATTCCCCAAATCATGAAACCTCAAAGGGGCACTTGCCGGGACATTTCAGCAACCGACGATTTGAACGACAGAGTACGGAAGGGAGAACGCTCACCTCGTGATTCACCAAATTATGAAAAGCTGGTGGCATATTGTCACGGGCCATCATTTTGGCATTCTAGGTACCAGTTACTCGAGAGTCTAGGAGTCAGGAGCTTGGGAGTTCTGACTCGTGAAACCGTGAAACACGAAGACCCAAAAGGCTAAGGGAGGAGCCAGTTGAGGCATTGTGCCTTTTCGACATTTCGGAGACTAGAAGCCCAAGGGGAAAAGGAGTCGGGGAGAATTCTCTCACAGGAGTCCTGAAACCCCGAAAAACATGAAAGGTGTGTTGGGTCATAACAGAGAGAAGAGCGCAAAGGAAAAAGGGTGCGTGCACAGATTTTGTTGAAGGCCTGTGCCAGAGGAGAAAAGGGGGACCTGTGGATTTGTTCGAAGGGTTCTAGAAAGAGCCTGAAGAGATAATTCGGCTCAGAAGAAGAACGATTCAGAGATCGGGAGGTCATTGGACCCTGCTGAGGTAGGGGGTCTATATCACCCTTGACCAATTTTGGGGACTTTGACAGGCTGGTCGAAGATGAAGCGCTAAGCGAAGCGAAGATCGCGTGATCTCGTCGGCCCCCTTTTTGTGGAATGTTTGGATTTAGGGTTTATGTAATGGGTATGGGATGTCAGCCCATGGATTTACCCATGTTTAGGACCTTCTTGTAATGTATAAATAGATATCTAGGTGATGTAAGAAGAGGACAATGCGCTAAGTGTGAATAGTTCTGGATGCTTTGTGCATGATGTGTGTTGAGAACTTGCAGAGCTAAGTGAAAGTGATTGTAAGAAGCTTGTGTGTATACTGTAAGAAGGGTTTGTGTTGTGACCTAACTCAAGGAAGGAGGATATGGCGAGGTGCATGCAGATCTCCTATCCTATGCAGAGTTGGTTTTGAAGCTCTGTGCATGTACAAAGATTGACAAAAGACAATAAAGAAGAAGAAGAGTTGGTGGACGTAATCCCATGCTGGGGGTGAACCACGTATATCATGTGTTATGTTTGCTTTGTGTGATTAATGTGATTTATTCTTAGTGTTGTCATATTTATGTATGTTATATGCATATGCTACAATATCTTAGTGTTTAGTAATGTTAATGAATGCTAGATATGCTCAATTGCTATGTGCTAAGTGCTTGGGTGTGTTAGATTTTGTTGAATACTGCATTGTTATGTAATTAGGGTTTTACCTGCGATGTGAATAAGGGTTAAATAGTAATGAATGTTAACTGCTAAGTTCTTTGTTAAGTATTGTAATCACAAATTGGTGTGCCAACTAGGTTGTAGACACTTGAGTCCTACAACCCCCCTGCCTCTACCTCGGGTGAGACTTCATCTTCTTCGTAGGTGTTTCTGAAAGGGTCGGTAGTTAGGGTTTTGTTGGTGTGTTGTTGTAGATTTGAACCCTAGGTCTGCCCCTATGCCAACAAATGGTTCCGTTGTCGAGACCTGAATCTGTGATTTCTGGGAACTAAGAAAAAGATAAAGCTCTTTGCATAGATCTGGTGCTGTAGTGCGTAGTACTCTACTTGACTTGCGAAGCTCTATGCTAAGAAAAGAAGTCTGATATGAAGAAAACAGATAAGATATTAAAGCTTTGTGCTTTGATAAAGGTAATATAAGTGGAAATTTTTGCTTCGAAAGAATGGATCTAGGTATGTTTGATAAATTTGGTTCTACTCTGAAAACTAGGGAAAAACTCGAAGAAAGAAGATATGATATGAATAGATATGATAGAAATAGTGAAGTATATGTTATTCCTATGCATAGAAATAATTTTTGGACTAACAAGTGGGTGCAAGATCCTAGAAATATTTTTTTGCAGGTCCATCCCTGTGATCCCAGTGCGTAGTATAGGAAAGGTTGGGGATTGTGTAAGAGAAAGACAGGATTGACTCTTTGTTATAGTTGTAGAAGACCGAGACATATTGATAAGGAATGCCTTGGTAGAAGTTCTATTTTCCTTTGTTGTAAAGATACTGGACATGAAGTTTTAGATTCCCCTGGAATGATTGCTAAAGTTGAGAAGATGAACATGAGACAAGAAAACCATGAGGAAGGTAAAGAGACTAAGATTATGCTAAAAAACCAGAAAGAATCAGAGGCTATATTATTACAGCTGAAATAAACACTGAATGATCACAGAGACATCAGTTTATCAAAGATCTTAAAAGAGAAAGAGTGCATGGAAGAAAGAATAGGAGACTTCGACATAGACTATGTATTGGATACAGAAACACAAGTGAAAATTATGACAGAAAGTACTTGGGAAATCTTAGGAAATCATGCTATGGTTCCTTCACGGGGACGAATAAGATTGTTTAAAGGAAAGCTTATAACAATATGTGGAAGAGTTACCCATGTACCTATGATTTCTCACGGAACATCGACATAAGAAGAATTCGAGGTCATCAAGTTTGTTGAGAACAATGCCCCCTTTGCTCTTTTGCTAGGAAAGACCTGGGTTGAGAAAGATCAAATCCGAAGGAAAGAAGAAGAGGAAGCTCCAGAATAGAAAAAGAAAGAAATAAGGGATTTCATGGCTAGGAGAATATCGTGATGACTAGAAGAACAAGAGGACAAGTTGAAGCAACTGAGGACCAGAGACCTAGCTGTCGAAGCTGAAAGCATGCAAGAAGACTTGGATAACTTATCCATATAGGAGAGTAGATCATCTACTCCAGAAACAGTAAGAGAAGAAGTATTATCCTTGAACCTTGTGAAAGTTCCTCAACAATGAAAAGTTACTATGCTAAGAAAGGATAAGAACAATAATGGAAAGAGGAATCCAAAGATGTAGATCATAGGAAAGAAAGCTAGAAAGCTCAGTAAGAAGAAAGAAAAGCTAGAAAAATTGCAGGAGGTTCCAAAGAGGACTTCACAAAAGGTAGGCTTGCAGAACTTGAACCTCACCGGAATAGCAGAGCAGCGCAGATTGGCACTTTGCCATGGCGGAGAGATATGACCGTTTGAGGTGTCTCGACCATTAGAGCGACGCTCCAGAGCGAATAGAAACACATTTATTGATGGAACATTCTCCATTGGACAATTGGGACCACACTATAATGGATGTAATTGCATTGATCGAGGCATTCCTACCCGTTGGAAGAATCTTTTACGATGTTATCTTTTTAACCCGCTGAATTTCTTACCGTGGACACTTTTTCCAATTGTGATTACTCGAGACCATAGAGAGATGACTATTATCGCGATGTGTTTATTGAGACATCGCCATCCATTCTGCTATCTTGATTATTTATTCACTGACCTGAGATATCAAATCTCGAGCATGTATGTCGGGTGAATTTAGCACAGTAGAGAAATCCATCGAAGAGATTCTCATAGACCTCATGGATGATAAGGTCATGTCTGTAGGGGCACAAGATTCGTCGACAAGAGGAGTGCAAGCATCCCCATTGCCTGCACGTTAATTTGGGCCCTCCTGAACTGCGACAGAGAAATGAACCAAGCATTGTGATGACTTGGCGAATGCGAAGCTCATCCCATCAATCCTTCCTGACTACATCCCACCTCTGGCTGGCGTGGTGAGTCATGACAGAATCCTGAGGAACTTAGACTACACAATGATCACCATGTACCTCCCGAAGGGGATATACGCAATAGGACTACAGTTGGAGAGGATTTTGATGCTTGAGATCAGTGACTTCAACTTGGGAGATCACAAAAACTATGGAATTCGTGCATCACATAAGTACTTGACCAAGAAAATGGGGAAGAATTCAAAGATAATCCCCCAGTCGTGGACTATGGAAATCGTGAGGTCCACCATTCTTAATGTGATGAAGATCCCACACTTTGATAGACATCAGGAGGTTAACGCATGCGTTAAACTCCTGCTATCATGCTTCCATGGAGATTACCTATGGTTGGACAGGCACATCACAATAGACCTGAATCTGATCCATCGGATCACTGGATTGAGCTTGCAAGAACAGAACCATAGGACTTTTACCCATGGAAGGCTGCAGATCGTGCCCTGGCACAGACAATAAAAGAAACCTATGGTGATGTGGAGAAGGGGAGGTGGGGCTATAAGGTAGCCTCCATATAGAATGGCGTAGTGCACCTAGATTTCCAGTTGATTACTGGTAAGATTTTCAAGAAGAATAGGCCAACACAGGTCACGAGGTTTGTCGTCGACCTCGCAGGAAAATGTGTTGAAGGGTTGCAAATGAACTAGGCGAGCTACCTCGTCAACCAGTTAGAGAAAGACTGCCACAAAGATTAGGATCAAGGCTATGAGTTTCATTTCATTTGGCTATTAATTCTCATTTCCTTCATTGCTTGGGACATGCTGGAAGGAGCGACCTTCCCTAAAATTGAGCCGTCTAAACCACTAGCTGCGAATTTCACTACGCTATGGTATTCGAGCGGCATGGAAAAGAAATGGCAGTCAAAAGTGGTGTTCCAAACCTATTATATACAATTGAAGAGGGTCGTTGAATCCTTCCCTCACATGACACTGAACACTCTGCATAGGTTTATGCCACTTGCGAAGTTTCGCACAGACAGGCACTTCATCTATATCACTGCATGTAGAGACAAACACAAAGAAGAGCTTGAGTCCTATTACAAACTCACAGAGGAGGACATGGAAGAAATAACCAAGGAATGTCCTGTAGATTTCCTTGTACCATTTGACCAAGAAGAACTCTCCGACATCGACCTTATCATAATCCCTATGGTCACTCGCAAAGAATATGATGCACCCTGCAACAACAGGAAGAAAAAGAAGGAAGAGCTTCATGAATTGAGCAGTGCATCAAAGAAAACTACACTAGATTCACCTGAAGGGGGAGCAGGTGAAGAAGTAGACAAAGGAGAGGGTGAAGGGTAAGAAGACAAGAAGAAGCAGGGTGATGTAACACCACCTAAAGATCCTCTGAAAGAGATATAAACATCCAAGAAAAGAAAGGGTTACCCGAC
>JASDQU010437641.1:4656-19566 GCA_032191745.1 Picea mariana | reverse complement strand
AGTGGTTGTTTTCGATAGTAACAGATTGGAAATAGGGACTGTTCATAAATTTATATAAAATGAATATTGTGGGAACAATGCCTCTTACAAATCGTATGGAAAACTAATTGTTTTGCAATAGCACTTTGTTAAAGTTTTGATTAATGAACAATAAACTAGTTAGATGTACACGAATTGTTATTTAGTCAAATGATTGTTTATTGGATGGTACATCTAGTCTTACTACAAAATATTTTATGGATCACTTGATTAATTTCATGAACAATAATCGTTCTCTTCCCCTTCCATGATCTCAATTTACGCTAATTACAAACTCTTCACATATCCCATATTCTTCTTCACCGCCAGTTCTGAAATTGATTACAGCCAAGGGAAATTCTATCTTTTGATAAATGAAAGTGGTAATGTTTTGGGTGGATTGAAGTGATGTTTTATTGGCTTGTTTTACAATTGATTGTTGTTTTCATTGAGCAGTGACCATTTCTTCTCCCTTTCATTATATCATTTTTTTCTCTAATTAAAAACCCCTCATGTATCTGTGAACCCTTTTTTCACCCCCCTAATCATGGATTAACATGAAAACAATTTGTATGGATTGGATTGCATGAGCCTGATACATTCTGAGACAAATCTATTTCATTTTTTAAGAGTTGTCATGCATGGTTATTTAAAATACTATTTCTTAATCGATTACACATGAAAGATGATTTTTTTTCAGTCGGGGAAGCCATGGTCGAGGAAACAGAGGTAGAGGTAACTGGAACCGAGGCCCAGGAAGGCCCAGGTTCTCCTTACATTTTGATGTTGATTTAGAAGAGCTTGGCCAATTGTTTCATGCTAGATTCTTTAACTGGATTGGGCAGGGGATAGTCCAACCTAGGCCTGAAAGGCCTCATTTCCAAGCCCTGCAAGCCCCCAGTATCCTTGTACCTCCTTATGTCTCCTTACAACCTGAAGTCCCTTAAAATGATGGATGGTAGGAGATTGTCCACCTGGCTATCTCCCAACATTGTGGCTAGGCCAACTTGACCTTTCCTGCTCCTCCACCTTTGAACCCCATTGTCCAAGATGCCCCTAACCACTTGCCAGTGCAATCCTCCCATGCTAGAAAGATATTAAAGACTGAATCCCACCATGCATTTGATAAAGGAAAACCCATTGTTGCCCCTTCTTCACCCTCTGTTGACTCTGACAAATCCGTGACTTCACGAATGCATTTGAGGGATGATTGTTCCCACATGATTAGTGAGATAAAGCCTAAAGGCTCTACCCAGGCTAAGGCAAATTCAAGAAAATCAAGAGGTGACAACAACAACCATGGAAGGGTTGCATCACAGACTAGGAAATATGGATTTTGAATTTTATGTTACCTATTGTTTTATGACAGTTGACTTCATGGATTTTGGACAACATGTTTTATTTTGGATATATGAGTACTATTTTGAAATATTTTTAAATTTCATGAGCTAAAATTTACAAAATTAAATATGTTGAGGGGGGTCACAAGAAGGTGTGTTTGATTAACTAATGGTTATGTTATGATTGTTATGATTGTTATGAACTAAAGAGAGTCACAAGGGGTCCCACCTACAATTTATTATGTATGACCCTATTATGATTATTACTTTTCCCCCCTAACTAAAGTTAGTTGAGTCTTTAGTTATCTTAACTAATGAAATGGTTCAACTACTTCAACCAATTATAATTTGTTAAAAGAAAAAGAAAAGGGAGGAACAAGAGGAGGATAGAATCATAAGCATGCTAAGGTTTTCTCTTTGAGTTATTTTGAGATAGTTCAGTTTTCATTCATTCACATATTCATCACAGGCTAATTCTCTTTTTTGATAGCAGGGTCTTATTGTAGACAACAATATTCAGGGTTGAATCAAATCATTCAGACACTTGTTTTTCAGAGGTGTTGATCTATCTTTGATATTCTGTGTAGACCTGTCTGTTTGTGAATTAATTTTAATGACTGATAAAGGCTATTATGCAGAGTTGAGTGGGAAACACTCTGTGGCAAGATGATCCAACTTTTAGAGTTCAGTTTTAGTTTTCTGTCAGAGGTCCTTTTGTATGTTCCATCGGGGATGTCTAAGTTTGACTTTGGTCCAATATTTCTGTATGAGATTTTGTAAAGAAAATGACTCTTTGGTGAATTGGAATGAAATAAAGGATTTCTTTATGTCTGAATTGTCTTGATTATCATCTTGGTGTCTTTACTTATGTTCTTATATTTATTTCAGAAAATGTTATGTTCAGAAAATTGCATAAAAAGTGAATTTCCAGCAAGCTTTTTCTGGATAAAAAGTCTAGCCTAAGCACTCGTAATTAATACTTGTGAGTTAGGATATTATTTTTTTGGCTATAAAAATAGGGTGATATTCCCATCTACTTTTCTTTAGACAAGTAAAGTATGAAAATGCTTGAGTAAGATCAATCCATATCTTTTCCTCAACACAATGGTGTAATGAAGTAATGGGGGTACCGATCTCTATAGATGTTTGTTTCTCCACAGTATTGACAACAAATTTGGCTGGCGTAGAAGGAGATGTATCCTTCCCTTTCTTTAGGAAAGCTTCGAGTCGAGCCTTTTCTTGAGTTCCTAATGGATTTGATAATGAAGCCTCCAATTCCTTCATTAAAACTTCGGTGTTCTTTGGGTTTTCCTTAGTATCCCATTTTCCAAAGCTCCCTATTTCAAAACCCGGAGGTACAATTTCTTGTGTAGGTGAAGTGGCTACCGATTCTCCCTGTAGTACTTTCGGCAAGATGTTTCATCTGTGTTTTTGAAAATTGAAGAAACTGACATGTTGATCTGGGGACAATGTTTGGACTATGTTCAGTACTTCCTCATAAGACCTAACTCCCCTGAATATTTCATCATGGGGGGAGTTTTCATGCACGTATCTTTTCAGGTTGTATTGGGCCCAGTGGGTTTCCATGATTTTGTGTGGGTCATGCCTTTTAAATTCGATTTCAACCAACTTGACATCCTCCAAAGATGCAGCCTCAACCTTGGAGTGACCAAAGTCTAACAATGAAAACATACCAACCTGGAGAGGGAAGGTAGGCCATACCTTTTTCTGGGCTGCTTTCAACTCCTTGTTGATGCCCCATGTCACTATTTGATAAGCCACTTATTGACATACTAGTCGGTCTGGTAAAAATATCGGGAGAGCATGGGGAGGAACTAAGCATCTGAAAAGATTATGTAAGAGAAGTTTTTGTCTATGAACCAATATGTTATTTTTCCAGATTTCCCACGATTCTGTCTAAAATTCGAGGGGGTGGGAAAACATATAAAGATATATGAACGGGCACCACTACATGATGGAAAAATCTGTAGAAGAAATCTTTGGCCTTGTCTTTCGACAACTTGGAGTGATAGAAGTGAATAGGTTCAACGTTGGTCAGGGTCAAGCTCCAGTTCATTAATGGAAAAGGCGTTATGAATAAAATAACATCCATGATATCCGCAGACATATAGAAAGGGTAATGTTGCCCCTTTGACTTCACCAATTTGTATTCCGTGATTTCTTTAGCCAGGTTGCCTGATAAAATCTTGGCCTAGTTAAAAGAGTAACCCTTGGGCACCTCATGCATAATTGACACCCATGCCACCAAGAAATGAGTGGGACTCTTCTTCCCAAATAACCTACAGAGCATCATAGCTACATAAATCATATGAATATCCAACGATGATGTGTAATAAATGCCATGAGTGTCGGCTCTAAATTTCTCCGGGTTCCCCCACCAGGACTTGATTATATCATGATAGATTTTTTCATATTGTATAAACTTATGTTGCTCAAAATCCATCATGAATGAAACATTGAAATTATATTTAAAATCGAGGTATAGTTTATACATTACTTGTATGTGTTCTGCTCAGAAAGACCCAACAACAACCTCTTGAGAGTTGAAAATGCTCCTGGTTTGACCATCGACATTTTCCAGGGCCCAACCTATCATGTCATTATACGGCATGAGTCTCGAACACGAAGCTATTTTTTGTATCTCTGACTAAGCTATATCCCTGATTTTATCTTCATGAGTGTCGTTCACTTCATCGCTTGAATCCTTTGGGAAAGTTATAATCTCATGCTCTAGAATCTTGAACACATGTGTCCAATATTTCATGGTGTCTATGGATCGTGGTGAGGTACCTGACAGAACATCCACATTTGGATTTTCACCTTCACCAGTTTCTTTAATCATCTTTCGTGGTGCCATGATATCGATAAAATCAGAACGAGATCACATGCTGCAGGGGAATGCGTGAGCTTCTCAGTTGGAAAAAACTTACTATTCTGCAAAGATGAAAATGGAATTCAAAATCAAGCATTCTTATTCACCTCAGGTGCATTGATTCGAGTATACCTTTAGTGAAAGAAAATTTATTAACCTTAATTATAAAGTCTACCTGAAAATCTGCAATCCATGGTAAAAATCATTATCGTTGATTTGTGATAAATGCCATTAATATTCAATGGTTCGTGTTTGGGAGTTTTGGATGAAACATATTTGAAATTTCCCAAATTGCAAATCTACGAAAGGTTAATTATGAGATAATCCCTCTTAAAATATTAATTAATTATTACATTTAACTTCAATTTCTTTGAGTATTCAGACTTCAGGTTTTTTAATTGTAGATCGAAAAGAAATCCCCAAAACTCAAAACTGCAAAATGCTTAATTATCCGATAATCTCTTTTAAGTTTTATTTAATCACATTTAAGTTCAAGTGTTTCAGAAGTTCAGACTTCGGATATTTTAGGATGTGACGAAAGGTGAATGTCCGAACTCTAAAGTGTGAAGTCGTTAACTATCTTTTAACCAAGATTAACTTAATTAATTTAGATTTAATACTTTGGTATCTTAGTTCTTCGTGAATTTGTGAATTATCTCTTTGTTATATTTCTGAAGAGTCACCTACCATAGTGATGTGTCAGAGATGACATCATTCCCGATGACGTGTGGAGAACAGGGGGTGCCAAGTGTTACTTATAATCGTATGAATTTTCAAACGAAAACGTCAGAAATGGATGCCACGTGTCAACCCAGGGAAGAATGAAAATATACACATGTACTATGACTCATGTCCTTTAAAGGTTTATGCAAAAGTGATAACAAACACTTTTGTATTTCGAGACTTTAATCGTGAAGACCTATCGAAATTCCCAAAGTGTGAAGCTCCAAATCAACCTTTAGTGATTTTACTCTTTAACAATCAGGAGGCTCCAAAACTTTGAGAAAAAGGGGATCATTCAATCAACGAGGGAACTTCATCAATGATGAATATCATGCATGCCTTATGACCATAAATAAATTTGATTTAAATTTTGAAAGTTGATTTCTGAGTTGCCACTTTGGGAAAGATGAAGTTGAGAAAGTAAAGCTCAAAGTTTAAGATTATATATGTTCCCAAAAAATGAAGCCCCTAAATCTATTACCAAAGACTCAAAAATGTTATCTACAGTTAGAATCAAAGCATCTTGTAACACATCACCTGTTACATTGTCTTCTTGATTTTTCTCTTGTTGTCCATCTCTTTGTCTCTTTGGAGATCTGTAGTCTTTCTTCATATGTCCTTTCTTCCCACAATTACAGCACTCTATCTTTCCTAGTCCGGATTTGGATATCCCCTTCCTAGAATTCCCACGGTTCCCTGAGCCCTTTACTCTATCCTTTTGTCTCCCCCTATTGTCCATAGTCAACACATTACCTAATGTCTCATTTGTGCTTTTTCATCACATTTCCTTACAAAGGATAACACCAACAAAATCATAAAATTTTAGAGTGTTTGATCCAGAGACAAAGTTACTTACAACCATGACCAAGACATTCCATCTTTTTGGCAATGAGCACAGGAGTAGAAGATCCATGACCTCATCATCAAAGTCAACTTTTACAAAATTTAGCTGATTAGTAACCATATTAAATTCATTTAAATGATCTACAACATACCCATCTTCTGACGTATTCATATTAAATAATCCCTTCATTATACATACCTTATTGGACATTGAGGGTTTTTCATACAGTTTAGCCAATGTGCCCATCAGTTCCTTCATTGTATTTTCTTTTGAAATATTGAAGGCAACCGACACTTCCAAGCTCAGTCATGTTGTTCCTAGTGCCTTTCTGTCAAGAACCTCCCATTCTTTGTCCTTCATGGCCATCAACTTATTTTCTATTCCACCCAATGGTAGGAATAGATCCTTCTGATATAAACAATATTCCATCTACATCTTCCATAACTGGTAGTTTTGGATATTAAATTTCTCGAACCTAAACTTTCCATATTCCTCCATTGCTCCCACTTGAACCATGAACCCTATTTTCCTACGAGTTACCTTTCTCTTTGATACCAGTTGTTATAAAAATAAGATCGCAGAGCAATAAAATAAAAAAATTGCCGAAATAAAACACAGAAGATACACAATACAATAGAGACACAAATATACATGGTTCACCCAATGTGGGCTACATCCACCAGAGAAATTTCCAGGTCCTTCCTTTTTATTATCGAGAAAAATGAAGGGATACAACCTACAACACACCCACTGTAACTTCCTCTTCTATTTCTCACAATATCCTCTCTTAGAATACAATATTCACCATAATACATAGCCGCAATACAATTCCCTCATAAAAGACAGTTTCCTTCTAGGGAAAAAATACCTAACATAACCTCTATCGTTAGATCTCTGACTTAATGATGAACAGTCAAGTTGACTATGATATTACAATATACATTTACAAGGAAATTTTTCCTTTGGAGGATTCGGCCTTGAACCCTCGCTGGCCCCCAGACCCCCAGTCGGGGGGATGAGCCCCCCAGACCTCAAAGAGGGGAAATCCCCCCCTGCAACCCCCCCGCGTGGAGGGGTGTACAATATTCCTAGGTGTATAGTCTTCATGGAGTATAAACAAGGCTAAAAACAAAGACATTTGAATTAGTAGGATAATTAGGCTCCACAACCAACATATATAAACTGGGCACATACAAAATACTACGATGCTTCATAGTCGAACATGAAAGACCAACTATATGGGCATAAGCATATGACAGGATACCAAGAGGACATTATGAAGGGAAATAAACTACGTAGAAGGTCTTACGTGCAGGGTTGTGATGGCCTACGCACCACAATGATGCAAATAAATACTGCCAGACATGCGATATTTGTCAAAGGGTTGGAAAACCCTCCAGAAGGGATGAGATTCCATTGAACCCGCAAGTTACATTATAGGTTTTTGATAATTGGGTTATCGACTTAATTGGATCAATTAGCCGATCAACAAGAAGATCAGGGGTGAGGTACATCATTACAACAAAAAAACATCTAACTCAATCGGTGGAAGTCACACCAGTTACAGATTGCAATGCATAAAATGTCGTGCACTTTTTGTCTGAAAACATAGTAACTTGATTTGGATGCCCTATAACATTGATAAGTGATCAATGAACACACTTTATAAATAAAACCACAACATCCCTAATTGAATAATTCCAAATACACCACCAGAAGAGTAATACGTACCACCCATAGGCTAATGGTACAGTGGAAGCATTCAACAAAGTCCTATAGAATGCAATAATAAAAATTTGCAACGTGGGAAGAGATGATTGGGACTTAAGAATACTTGTGGTATTATGGGAATACAAGACAACCAATAAGAATTTAACAGTACAAACACCTTTCAAGTTGGTATATAGATAAGAGGGAGTAATTCCGATGGAATTTCTTGTACCAAGCCTGAGCATCTCAGCTATCAGAGATTTGTCGAATTCAGGCACAATACAGGAACAACTATCACCACTGGCACAACTTGAGGAGGATAGATTTTCCACAGGGTTCCATTATCAATTCCAAAAATCAAGGGAAAAATCATGGCATGACAGACACATTAATTCAAAAAAATTCCAAGTAGGCGACTTGGTAATACTATATGATAGCAAGTTTATGCAACACCTAGGGAAGTTCTGCATGAACTGGTTAGGACCATATGTAATCCAAGGGGTGATAGAGGCAGGTGTTGTGTAGTTTTAAACACTTAATGGAGTAGCAATGAAAGTTAGGGTGAACGACAATCAACTAAAAATCTATCAAGAGGGCTGGCAAGTTGTGCAATAGGAAGAACCGCACAAGAAAAAAAACATGCACATACTGACTGACAATGGAAACTATGCAAGTAGGGGAAACCACACCAACTAGGGAAACTCGATGCATAAATGGTCAAGTATGTGGTAGTAATTGTACCATCCCCCATGGCCTGATAGTTGTCAAGTACGAAAAATAAGGAAATGACAGTTACAGACAGACAAGTACAAGTCATAAAACACCATTTATAACAATGCATAAAGACGCCATAAGTTCCAGTCATAAAGCCATCATAAATTCGGGGAGTAAAATAAAAATTCCACTGATATGCATGAATGAGTGGCCCTACATGACATAAATATACTAATGGATTTGGAAATAAAATTCCATTAACACAAGCACATGTCACACTATGGGCAGAGGAGACATGCAGAAAGGTGTGAAGATTAGTGCACAATTGGAAAACAGTAGATAAAATCAGTCAGGTTTTCTAAACAGAGGCCATTGTTACTTAGAAGTTACAAGAAGAACTGAGAGAACAAAGATATAGAGAAATACAAAGCTATAACAACTACAATATCTGAGTTAACTACAAATATGGCACCACCTAAAGTTAGAGGAGCAACAACAGAGCTACTAAGAAAGAGTCACACCAGAGCTCTCATTGCCGAACCAAAGATTGAGGAAACCCCAGGTGCATCCTCATTAGAGCCGAGGTTTCCTCATGACTACATACCATCGAGGAAGGATTAAGCCCCACCATTCACATTGTAGAAGCATTCTGATTATACTATGTTGACCCCAGACATTCCAGAGGAAATCATCATTGACGAAGACATGCTAGGGAAGGTGCCTTAGCTGAAATATGTCAACCACAAAATTACCGAAGTGGTGAAGTTCCCTGAACTTGTGCCTCATGAATACCTGGAACTCAAAATAGATCCACTTACACAACATAGCGTACTAGTGGTCAATGTTTGGGCCAAAGGATTGGAGCGAGCATTCCTCCTTAAATTCTTTGACATCCAACATTACGGTCGCAACAATGAAGTCAATTATTGCATCAAACTCCTACTATCTTATGTACATAGGGGTACATGTAGTTGGATAGGAAAATTTCAATTGATACAGACTTGATAACATGAATCACTGGACTTCCCATCCATGGGAAAGACCCTGCTGTGTTATTTGTAGATAAGAAGACATAAAGAACACAACCAGATGCTATGCGAGTGAAGTTTTGCATGGTTAGAGGAGTACACAACCTGGATGTGCCAACTATATATGGCCTCATAATTAGAATAGCCACACAAATGCTATCATGAAAACTACTACAAAAATGTAGGAAGGGTCAAGTACCAACATGGGTAGTATCTTCCACAACGTAATGTGTAGAAGTCACTACAATGAGTTGGGCCCCTTTCTTACTGAAGAAGTTCCTACTAGAATTTGTTGAATCCCAATATAAGGGGATGGATTTTCACTACCCATGGATCCTGATATTGATTTCCTTCAAAGCATGGGAAGAGACAGAGGATTCACAATTCTTAGGGATGAGCAGGAATCTGTGTGTAGTGGAAAAATACTAGAATTTATGGTTCTCAACAAACAAAAGGAGGAAAATGGAAAACAATATAGATTTATTTCTCTATGGTGAAATAATTCGACAGAGTATCCAAAATGCACTGCGCATGTCACCATAGTAGGTGGAGGCATACGACCTAGTCGAAGAATTTCGCACAAATAGGCATCATATGTACATCAAATCTAGGAAGGATCCAAGGGAGGAGTGGTTCTAAATGAAATACAAGATAACCCATAAAGACATATAACTGGTCATGTAGGATTGGGAACTAGACTGGAAAGTACCAGTATAAGGGGACGCGACAACACAGGGAGGGACCACTAAAGAGACACAACACATATATGTAGAAATGAAACTTCTATGAAATGGTACATAGGGCACTGATAAAGGTAATGATATGGAGGATGCACCAGAAAAAGGGCCAATAGATCAATCTCCACAACCCTTACCTAAAATAGGAAGGGAATGACAAGACTCGATCACAGGGTTAGTTGTGTGGAAGAAGCAAAAGGCCCAAAAGCCACAAGTCATCTACTCACTAATAGATGATGACATGGATAGAATTGGATACCAAATAAGGGATGTCATGAAAGAAGTCCTCAAAGAGACAATAAATAAAAAAGAAGCATTATAAACGAAGGTGCAGGACCAATGCTCAAGGCTACAACAATTAATAGAGATAGTATGATTGGAACTGGCGCTAGGAGTAGGCACAACCCAACAAGGCATAGTGGAGGAAGGACATACTAGGGTATCATCATAGTTGATAGCATAGCATATAGTAATCAATATCCTAGTACAAACAATCGGGGTACCAAACCCCGAAGTACAGGAGAAACTACAAGGACTAAGTCACGTGGACCTCGTTGTATCCCAGATGCCAATGGAATTATTACATATGTTTCACATAGGGATCATGTAGAACTCTGATGTTGGGTAGAAACAACAACCAACAAGTTGGAAAAAGCAGAAGCTAAGAAGGTGGAACTGTAGAAATGATACACCATTGCACTACAAGAAAAGTGCATAGTAGAACAACAAGTGGAACTCGCAGAAAAGGAGAATAACGAAGTAGAGGGATAGGCACAGAAAGAGAGGATAGAAAAGAGTGAAGTGAAAGGACATGTTGGGAAATCCTTAAATGAAAAATATAAGGATGAAACAAAGGCCGCCAGATCCTTAAAGGAGAAGGAAGAAGTTGAAAAAATAGCATAGAAAGTTCATGCAACCATCCAAAAATTATACAAAGTAGTCCCAAAAATAGTGATGGTGGTAGAACACATGGTTGAAGAACAAGTAGTAAATATTAGTGAGGATATCCGGGGCCTCTGCAAGAATATCACCAAGTTGGAAGTACGTGCAACACCAAGGATACCACCAGAAGAAAGAGCACAAAGGGAATGGACTGTGCAGATGACAGTGGTGAAGATAAAAATATTAGAAAATGAATGCATAAAGATATGGGACGAAGGAAAATGCATGTGGATAGAGATGAAGAACACCCTAGAGAAGCAAGCGTTGGAGGAGAAAACAAAAAATGTGATGGAACAAGCGAATCAAGCCATTGAGCATGCAAATACTCTCCCACCAACTGAAAGGATGACAACACTCCTAGCTAACAGGAAACTATACCTTGTAGTGGAACAACTAAAGTAAGAATAGAGGAAGATCAAATAGGATTTATGACCACAATTGGATGCAGCCCTCGAGGTACTAGAAGAACTAGCTACCACACAAACCATCATGACATTAGTAGGGCAAGACATCAAGGTCAAGCTGACTAGTCTGACAGTGCAGAAGATGGAGTAAATCGTGAACAAGGAAGCAAAAATCACAACAACAGTACAAAAAGCAAAGAACAACCTCCAGAAATTCACTGAAGCATGGAGGAGAAAACACAACAGGCCTAAGTGGCTATGGAAAAGCCACAGGTGAGTTTTGGGGGCATGTTGGGCAGGAAGTGTTGGATAGAGAAAATTTAGAAGATATGAGGTATAGAGAGAAGGTGCAGGATCAAGAAGATCAAGAGGACCAAGAAAGAAGAGAGAGGAAAGACAAGAATATGGGGGATAGGAAGAAAAACTAGTGAAAAATAGGGGAAAAACAATCAAGAATGAGTTGTATCGAGCTCATAATGAGTTGTCTCCAGTTGAGCATGAGTGGTAGCCAACTCATTATGGGATAGAAAGAAAACTTGAGAAATAGGTCCTAAATATGTAAAAGATCCGTGAAGTTCAAGGGAAGAAGAAGAAGAATTATAGGAATTATGAGTAGTTTTTGCGACTATAGGATGTTCTATGTGTAAAGAAGCCACCAATGTAAGCAAATTAGTGTAAATTGAAACTCTATTGTAGTGCAGAGCGCAAGAAGAATGCCATAAATTTAATAAAGAAACAAATAGTTTGTGGGTGTATCCCAAGAGGAGGTGAACCACAAGAACTCTGTGTCTAGTTATGTTGTTGAATGGTTATTCATGTTTGTACTATGTTAATTCATGTATGTATTGTGTTAATTCCTACCTTTACCATGGATGAATGCTTATCTTTGCTGATATTGTTGATAGATTCATGTGCAATAGAATTAATTGTATTTTTAACCACTAAACGAAAAGAATATAGACTGATATGCATATAGAATTAAGTAACAAGGCCAAGTTAACTAGGATCTAGTGCGTGAAAGTATCTTTTAGGTATGACAAAGAGTGTCTCCCTTCTTTCCCTCACCACTGAAGAATCTTGGTTCCTACAGTCCCCATAAAGGTACCTCTGGTGAAACTTCACCTGCTTGCAGGTAATGTTGAAAGGGCCGGTATCTGTAGGGTTTTTTTGGACTAATTACCTTGAACCCAAGGTCTTGAACCTTCCTGTGCATGTGCACCAACACTTGGGAAGGTCCTCTATTTGTTCCATTGGAACGTAGTAGGTAAAACTATCTAGGTTCATTTGTAATATCTACAATACCCTTCCAAGATCTCCCTTAGGTTGGTCCTAACCTCTACCCCTATGTCAATTCCCCAGATAAACCTCTTGTCTCAATGATCAAACATCTATTTCATTAGGGAATTTTATTTACCTCTTGTATTTTTATATCATCTAAAATTAATAAAATATAAATAACTTGAAAATTAAAAATGTTTCACTTACTAATGTTGCTTGAAGAAACATATGGAGGTAGTGCTATCTCACAATCTCTCCAAAACTCCAAGTTAGTTTATGGGTAGTCATCAATGGCTATGATCTAGTGGGACCACCAGTCAAAGAAATCATCACCAGACACATTAGTCATGCACATGCCTCCAAGTTTGTGCATCAAATTTTCCCACCAAAGCATCATAAGATCACTCATACCAGGTGGGGGGAGTACGATGTATAGACGCATCGATGTAAATTTCTCAAAGAAGAATATACATAGTATAATCCCACAACATAAGCTATTTTGTCACCCCATTTTATAGTGTGTTAGATAGACCTTCATATTGGTTAAGAGTCATGTGCACCAATCAAATACGATAGGATGCAATAAATATACCCCACAGTACATAGATGGGCACAAAAATAGGTGAGGTGGTATGGAAATAGACACTCTAGATATTATTAGGAGGATTATCCTCAGACTCAGGTCTTCAACCCTATTTATTGGAAATTGGGAGCTCATATTTGAAGTTCCTATGGAATAATATGTGTTGATATATTCCTGTATTTTCAATACACTTACACCACATCTACCTCCCTTTAAATTTATTTGTGCCCTATGTCAGGATAAACCTATGACGAATTATATTTCTTCCACATAAAGATTGAGCAGTTCAACATCTAGGATGAATACTTATTGATCTAGTTCCCAGTATTCTATCATCGTTTGTAACATTTTTTTTGTGCTCATAGATTGGGAATGGTGAAATTTTTTAGCAACTTGCAATCATGGAGGGAATTTATGGCCTCCAAATATTCCATGACATGGTTATCAATGTCCTCATGCTCTCTTTGTCACCACATTATAGACATCTACAATTTTCAAAGGAAATTTTCCAAGTTAGCATTTTTTTGAAATTTTAGGGGGACACTTGTTTTATTCTTTGAGAATAGGTGAAAGTATTTGAACCCTTCATTCAATAAGAGTTTGAGTAGGGCCATCTACTAACACTCCATGTGAAGGAAATGTATGAGTGTTTCTTCCCTTCACTCAAAGGGGTTCCTTTCAATGAAATTTTCAAATAAACGTGAGATGAAATGGATGAAATCAAAGAGGAAGGGATGATGAGTTACCTAGATTTGATAAAATCAAATTCTGATGGTGGAATCTACTACAATATCCAATTGAAGTTCATGTGTGCTTTGATTTGCAACCAATAGTTTGGTTAAAATGTCAAAATGACTTGGTAAAAATTCATTTTTCACCTATATATTAAATTTTTACCAACTCTTGTATAGTTAAAGATGATTATTAATCATTTTGATGAGATATTTTGTGAAATTTAATACCCAATGTGGTCGTTTTATATTATACTTGCATTTTTTATATATGAAAAAGTTCTAAGGTCACTTAAGTGGTGTTTTTCATCACATTGGTCCACATTGATTTTTTTTGATAGGTAATGGTCTCAAAAATAGCATATAGGTTAGTTTTTCCACATTTCATTGTGAATTATTATTTTCCCATTCCATTTTGGCCTTAGGATCGACCCCACTTATTTTCGACATATATACTTACTTTCCATTTAAAAATTGTCATAATTTATGTGGTAGATCCTACTAATTGTGGGTGCCTTAGTCAGAGCCCCATTTACCATTTTGGTGCACATGCTAAAGTTTTTTTCATAGGCTCGGGATCCCTCTTAGCCCTACCATGACTTTTCATTGAAGCCACATTACTTATTCTCAACCTATTTTTTGGCCACTTCCCGTTGGGCTCCCATTTTTACATTTTGAGTTGTATTGCTAAGTTGCATACCACTGCTTTCACTTTTGAGCCTAGTTCCCACTACTATTTTCCATTTTCTACTAATTTATGATGCATTCTCTTTAGCCACTTGCCTCTTCACCTTATGACATTATTCCTAGAGGAAACATCACGGTGAGTGTCAATATCCTACATGTACTTACATATTTTGCATAGGTATGTTCCATGCACTTGGAACTAGTTTTATTTCCCCATGACATTTGTTTCCTCCATTGTACTTTAGAATTTTGTTATTCATTTTTAGGCTTTTATAACA